>JAJIRX010000147.1:0-76649 GCA_023853785.1 Psilocybe azurescens | reverse complement strand
TAATACAGAGCTTCTAAAGCTTGCAGGCCTTTCTGAGTTCAGATGCCGACCGATATCCAGTATCTATTCTTGGTATGTGAGCTTGTGAGATGAAATATTGAAGTTAACCACCGCTTTCATGCAGGGGGTCCAGGAAGTGGACGGACAACACTTTGCCAATGCTTGGTAAGCACCCATGTTTTGTATCCATTAGCCCTTGAAAACTAATGTTCTTGTCATATTTCAGAATGACTATGTTTATCTCAGAGTTAGCGATAATCGTCATTTTCGATTCAAGACCCAGGAAGCAGAAATGAATTCATTGGGGTTGTTGAACGAGTCCGACTCTATTCTACTTACGTTTGGTTTAGACAAGGATTGTGGGGACCTGGTAGTCCAATACCAGAAGCTTGTTCACGATAGTTATTGGGAACGGCGGAAGGTATTCCATATGGTAGGAACAAAACATGACACTCTGGATCCAGAGTTAGAGTGCGTGAAGTATCCTAGAAGTATGGAAACGCAGTTTACTCTCTTTCGTCAGTAGCCTGTAGATTTGTCAGTACACTGAGTGGAAGCGGCATCGAAGAATTGTGCGGCTCTATAGGTGCGTTGCATATTTGCTCTACTGCACAATAAACGCGACTGAAAGAGGATAAAGTGGATCAAGCTCACCACATAACACCCACCATTGGATCTCGCATCCATAACACATTTGGACGAGTGCGATCGTGGGTTTTGGACGTGATTGCATTCACGTTTTCTCTTCCAGTGCCTCTTGATGTCAACAAACACGTTCGTCGTTTCATATGTTAAATACTAGATTTTATTTGTTTATTTCTACTTTCAGATGCCAGACTCCGATGACCTTCCAATGATACCGGATGACAATACCGCATGGGAGACGATCAAGGCACCAGAAGCCGTTGCATATAACAAACGTCTCGCAGCTGTCGCAAATTCGATATTCGACTGCGCCCCAACATTCAGAATTGAGCCAACTTTAATCCTTAAACGACTAGACCCTCCGAGAGATTCAATAACATCTTTGTGCGCTCTTATACCAACATACCGGTACCCCAGCCCCGATATTTTCACCTCAAAGAAGCGTTCATCACTGATTTTATCCCTGGGTCAATGCTTCTCGAGTGCTGGGACTCGCTCAGCGCCTTTTACCAGTTTCGTATTGCATGCACCCTTAGAAGATATGTCTCCCAGATGAGGCATATTACCAGCGACAGACCAGGCAATATTGAACGAGGACTTGTCAAGGGATATCTCTTCGACCCTGATTTTGGAACGGCCCTTTTCGTGATGTAGAGGCATTTCGCAACTGGATAACACATATTGTCAACCATGCTTGGATTGCAAGCGCCGAAACCTTATGGACAATCCTGGTCTCACTCCTCCTACTCCACAGTTAGACTTCCCACCCAACTGCGATTGGACACCAGTGCTTGCTCATTGCGATCTTAGCCTCAGCAATGTCATGCTTTCCGATAACGGTGTGTTGTGGATTATCGATTGGGCGGATAGCGGATTTTACCCCCATGGTTGGAATCCATGGGCATGAGGCGGTATGAAAAGGCACCTGAGTCGTGGAAAAGCTGGATCTCGTTCATCTCAGGCTCTTCTTCCGAACTTGATGTTATTTGGAACCACTTTAATAAGCAAGTATCTAGATTTGGCTCAGGTGCCCCTCGAGGAATACTGGCCACCTCCTGTCTAAATAGAGGAGGCTTGTGGTAGAGAAGTAATGCTCTGACACATGACCTTAATTTGCTGAATGTGACTTGTAAATTTTTGTAGGACACACATACTGAAGATTTGTTTTTTCTTCTTCTGGAGCAACAAATTAAGATCGTTTAGCTGTTCTAAGGGCGGGGCCGGCAACTACTGTCGTGACTCATGGTCAGTTCTGTCAAAGCACAGCAACTTGTGGATCGTCGTCAAGCCCTTCACAGTGGCAAATTTGATCCAGATGAGGAGGATGAAGCAGACAATGTTCAGTTGTATGATATATGCAATCCAAGGCAAAATAGGACTCAGCACGGATGGATCGAGGGGAGGAGTTTTGCTGGGGAGTGCTCTTTCATTTATGTTTATGAAGCATGTTAAGCGCCTGTGGCATTATTTCACTCTTAGGGGCTAATTATGAAATGGATTGGCCATGAGACGACATATGATAATTCAAATCAATGAAAATAAGCAGAAGTAGGCAAAGGGTACGCCCCAAAAAGAATATGTCAATGTAGATTCTGATGTGCATATGACGGGTGTGTGGATTCTTTGATGGAAATATACATGCATACTACATCCCTGCCCATCTGACCCTCAAAGCAAGCACTTAGGTCCTGTTCGGCTGGACCATCTCACGGATGGTAACAATGCACAATCTCCATATTTCAGTAACTTGTGACTTGAATTAGGTAATGTGACCAATTTGTGACTGCATACAAACGTGTGTGCAGATCTGGTGTCTTGTCCGTAGTTACCTTGTATTTCTGGCTTTTTTGGATCTTTCTTCTCCATGCCATTCAAATTCTCTCGGGAACACGCTCACTGGTCAAAGACTGATGAGACCTTCCAATACCATTGGCTAGCATAGAGGGATACAGAAAGGGCACCACTCTGTAGCATAGATACTAAGTACAGTGTTTAACAGAAGTCTTTGGTGATATGTGAGACCTCTACAAGGCTGGAGAGGCAATGCGACAGCGTGTGTAAGTAGAGAGCAGATATTGATTTCAATGTCACTCAAAGTCACAGATGTTATCAAATCAAGGCACGAGTTACTAAATATGGAGATGGTGCATTGTTACCATTCGTGAGATGGTCCAAGCGAACAGGCCTTTAATGCTCCATCGTGTCTGGCTTCAAGTCCCTCACCGAGGAGCGATATCGCCAAAGTTTCTGAATAGAAGATCTGTCAATAGCACACGGGGCTCTCAGGCCACATAGTTACCTCTCTGTCAATCTAGACGGATGGCATTTCGATACTATATTAATTAAACAATGCTCATTTCTCAGGTTATGTTTGTCGCTTCCCGAAAACCATCCTCTCTCTTGTAAACTTCTAGCAATGGTCTTGTATGCTATAGTCGACGACGCACAAGCAGGGGATATTTTTACTCAGGAAATCAATGGTCGCACCTCAGTCGGGACTCGAACTATGAGCGCACTATTACCACATGCCAAATTGGAGGGCAGGGGACAGCGGGCCTTATAACGTTCCCCCATCGTTTACTTTTTTTTCAATGGCGAGTCGTTTCAATTCTTGTGGCTTCTGTCGAGGAATCTGAATTCACAAAACATAGGGGCGGATGTCAAATTTTATGGAGGTCCAATTACAAACAAGACTGCCTTCAATTATACGATCGACAGTGGATTCGCTTTTTCCGCTAGTATAAACTCTGACACGATTGGAAAGGTGCGCTTGTATACTATCGATATCTCTTATGCCAAAGGGTGATTCATATAAACCCTTTCAGAGCGGTGCCAACTTCTGGAGCTTACAAGGATTGACCTCAAACCAGCATACTCTAGACGTGACACTAACCGCGGGGGAGTTCAGCCTCGATTACATTACGTATACACACTCACCGGTGGCTTCATTGTCCGGCAATCTGAACGTTATTCTCGACGATGCTGATAGTTCAGTTCAATTATTGGGCAATTGGACAAGGTCTCCACCTACTATTCCGAATGGTGTTCCATATCAAGGAACAGTATCAGGAAGCTCTACCGTGGGAGACACGATGAAAGTCCAGTTCGAAGGTGTGTTGCAAGATTTAGGATTTGTTGTTACTCTGAAAACCATCGGGTGAATTGTATAGGATCGTCGGTATCAGTGTATGGTCTATTGCAACAGAAACCTGGAAACCTTTCTGCTACATTCTCCATTGATGGCGGACAGTCGAGCACGTATTCGCCCTTTGGTGTGGGTCAGTTGAATGACAGCAACAATTCGTCCTGGTCTCTCTCCCAGCTATTTTATCATCAAGATTTAACGCCAGGAACTCATTCTCTTCTCGTCACAGTGACTCAAGTCAGTGGCTCACAGGTGAGCAAAGGCAGCTGCTTGATGTGTAAATAAAGATTGACATGCAGTCCGCTTTTTCAGACTCTTTGGATTGATTCTATCGTGTTTGAAACTACAAGCGACACGCTGATTAGTCAGCCCAGCGGAGGTGACAACCAGAACAGTTCAAATTCAGGCCTTTCCCCAGGAGAAATTGGTGGCATTGGAGTAGGTGGATTCATTCTGCTTGTTATAGTCGTCGTAAGCGTATACCGGTATCTAGTAAGGCCGCCTCCGCCGGTGAAAAGTCAGTTTGATCGTTGATTCTCCTTCCTTTATTGTTACTGAAATTGTTTACAAGCTGATCCTCCGCCAACTCTAACTGCCAGCACTGTGACGTTTTGGCATTGGTCATAGCGACTTGGATAATTAGGTCTCGCCGTTACATATTGCCAACTTTTTCACAGTTGAATGGAACATTCGACTATGAACAGAATATGAGCACTGTGACCATATTTATGATCCTCTACATATAAATTTCCCCGCCGGACTATAGGTGTCTTCATAGAATATTGCATTCGACCTCTTCCTTTCCTCCCTGCTTCTGCTGCTCGGTAGCGGTCGCTTTGAAATAATGTCATTACAGGACCATACACAGGTTCATATTTATGCTTCGAGAGCATCTGGAAGCCATCTTTATCCACTCCGGGATGTCTTCTGGTTCTCTATTTTCGCAAGGAAATTAGAAATTTAAATTTAGGTCACAGAGACAGCAATTGACGCACGGACGGTGCACCCGGATCTCCAATTCTCCAAATTCCCGAATGACTCGAATGCAGGTTGTCATATCTAACTTCTGATCCTCTGACGTGCCGCCTCTCAGCCACGGGGGCTGCCAGGTATTCGTGGCGACTTTAAAGTTGCCTTAATCCACGCCTTTTCCAGGTGTAAGATCTCCCCGGCCGTGCTTGATTCCCGCCCAGTGGCGCGCTGCGACGGGGATTAAACGCGCGTGCGACAGATCAGAACACCGACAGAGACCGAGGACAGAAGCCATCCTCCATGAAGCGTATCGTCTTCAAAAATAAAGTTGTATGTGTGACTTTCTGGGGCTACGATGGTGCTTGCCTTGTGAGACTAGTTTGTTACGTGGAGGTCTTGGACTGAACATTGTTCTGTCCAGAGACTTTATACCCTTTTGGCCTTGTCCCTGACTCGGACAACCATGAACCAAGAGATAGGCATACTGCTTCTACATCATCATAGAAAGGACGATTATTCCACCATAGATAAAAAATCGGGATTGCTAGTGTCGAGGGCTTATATCTTGAGCGATTGTGGCACGATTTTGATACGGGCTTTGACACGATTTCAACTTGGTTTTCAGCAAGTTTTCGAAATGAAATCGGTCAAAAATGCACCCTCTAAGGGGGATTGAAAACCCTCTTATAAAACACATTTTAAAACACAGGGTCCTTTTCTGATGCAAAACCGCCTCTGGAAGCGCTTTTGCGACGATGTTGAAAGCATTTTTTCATCGTTGTTGAGAACCGGGCTCCGCCAGAATCCGTTGTGAAACCCATCCCAGATCGGGCACTCTGACCGACGCTATAAATGCTAGGTAGGGAGAACGAAAGGTAAACATATAATCTAAAGAAATTAATAAATAAACACACCTATGCCCGCTCACCGAACACGACCACAAACGGGCGAAGCAACAGTGATTCATATTCTTCCCCGCGATTCTCAATTAGAAAGCAACAATGAAGTGCAGTCTAATGTCACTGCTCTAGGGAGTGCCACACATCAAGACGAGGTGAGGGCAACGCCATGATTGCCTCGCTCATGACCCATTCTCTAGGATCAGGCCATACCGCGTAGCCCCAGCCCACCAGGCCAGAACTAGGCGGCCGGAATGGAGTGATATACCTCTACTGTGCTCGATGACCGATATGGCTGAGCCTACATAAGCCGATATTGGTTAGGCTTGCATTGACAATGAGCGATGATTCTGAATTCGACAATAGTTCAAGGCGGGAACGTGGAAAAGTTGCAACGCGTCATCGATATCAGTACATGTATAGTAAAGACAGAAATGAGCCGACGTACACATGTACATGAAGCGTCAGCTTAAAGTGGCGAGCGCATTCGTTATCATTTGATAGGGGCATCGTCGTTCATAGTGGGTGTATAGAGCCGAGTTAACTTTGGGTAAGCTGAGACGACTCTTCCTGAAAGTGATGGTGGTGGGAGAGAGGCAAGAGACAATATCGAGGACGTCTGTTGCCCACCCCTCTTTTTATACTCAGCTCCAGTATGTCCTTGTTAATGATCGGCGCAGAGTGGCTGACGACATGCACGAGGTTCAGTTGGTTTCTGAAATAGGAAATTTACTTCCCAAACGGAGCGTACAACAGGCAGAGTCCTGACATTGGGCAGACATCGGTAGACATCGATATTATCCATCATTCTTTCAAAGAACTTGCTTATTATCCTAAAATATAACCCGGAGTTCTGTTAAGCTGGTGCGAAGGTTGCAGGAAGGTTACGCAAAACTTGTGTCCAAGCACGGAGTTATCAACGGAGTTTCAATTTCATTCTTTGCTTCTTTGGTTCTTCTGACATGTACTTGCAAGCTTCCAGCGCTCTGCAATTATTCCTCTCAAAGTACTGCTCTAAACGCCCTACACGATTCCGCCGAAGGGTACGATGCCCCAAATGCCATCCAGAGACACGTTAGGTCATTATCAAATATATCGTGGACTGGCTGGACGATGCGGAGAAAATCCCATCTTTTAGGTGGATTCGCGGCCCAGCAGGAGTCGGCAAATACACAATCGCCCATACCATTGCTGAACTATGCTTGAAAGGGCATAAGCTGATAGCAAGCTTTTCCTTTGGACGTAATATTGCGCGTAGGGGTATCAAGGACTTTTCATATCCATCATCGTGATTCGGATGTTAAATGATGTCTTGCCTACCCGAAATTCGAGATCTCAAAGTGGGGCCATCTCTTGTATCATGGGCGGCATCGTTGACCGGCCCAACAATCAGTGCTCGAGTGTGCGTGAGAACACAGCGGGATCCATCTCTATCGCCCTCAACACTCGGTCTCGCCCTGCAAGTGTCGTCGTCTTGGACGGATTGGATTAATATGATCTTCCAGAATTCCAAAGCCATCTTTTGCTTTGCGGACTTTGGCGCAGTTGGCCGTCCATCTTTCCATTCCAATTGCCTTTATCATCGTATCACCCCGGAGCCAGCAATACGCAATGGATTCTGTGACGAGCCGGTTTCGTCTTCAACGACTACGATCATTCTTGATGATTTCTCGAGCGATGTCGAAAAAGACATCAGGATATTTGTGGACTCAAAATTCCAAAGTATCAAGCACAAGCATCCAGCCAGATATCCATTTCTGCAACCAAGACCAACTAGGGACAGCATGAGAAGGATTATCATGTATTCGAGTCCTCCTCGAGAATTATCGCGCCACAGTTATGAGGATTAGTTTACTAACACAGTAAGAGATGACTTGTCAATGAAGTACGCACTATACTGGCCGGAAGTGACACAAGTTGTACTCAGGTGATTGCGTCTGCATTTGGAAGGCAAACTTGCAATTGACTAGTCAACTACTACAGTAGAAGATGAATTGAAGTACGCACTAGTTCGGTAGTATTTCAGCCTAAAATTTCTTTTGCCAATGTTAGCGACTTCCGGTTCAGCTCGATAAAAGGCGCGTCTGTATGTAGTGCTAATGAATGTAAGCTGTTAATTGGCTGCTGACTTTTCTTCCACAAAAAAGTACTGCCGTCCTTGCGGCGATTCGGGTATTTGACAAATGTGGCGCGACAATCTACTCAGCATCCAACACGTCCTTGACAGAGAAACCCAGAGAACCTTATCTGCGACCATTGAATTTTCTAGGCGACTCAGGGTCGAGTGTACCACCGATTATTTTGGGCGGGAATATAGAATATCATGGACGTACTCGGGTACCGGTACTGAGGTAGCACCACATAGCTTTCACGAATGTCATGGACCTGCCTACCGAAGACATCCTTTAGTTTGAACCGTTCCGAAAATAGGAGTTCAGTTCCAAGAAAGGGGTGTACACACCGTAGATCAGCAGTCTGACATAAATCGGTGAAATGTTTGATCGATATCAATAGAGAATTGAGGACAATGAGCGTTGAAAGGGTTTCGTTGAAGAAATGACAAAATGTTCCTAACTTTGGTATGAGCGAATGACGAGTGCCGGTGCTGCCGCGATCATGGGACCCCTAACTCAGCAGTCAGAAGGCAGAGACCCAATAGAACTCAAACACACGCGAAATGGAGTACCCGAAAAGAGGAAAAGAGAATAATAGTTAGATTGCTAGAGTGGGTAGTTACGTAGATATTTCAGTCAGAGTCGGAAACAAGGCGCATGCAGACATGTGGGTAGGCAGAATTGAAGGGGAACGGGACGACGGGAAAAGGGGGATGGATGGGTGGATGGGTGGGTGGATGGCATGGGTAGGTTGGTAGGTTGGTATGTAGAAGAAAATCGGAACCACAAAACCTTTTTGTATATAATAAAAGAAAGACTAAAGTCGAAAGAAGGATTGAAAGAATGAAGAAAAAGATTAGAAGAAAAAGAAGAAAAACACGCATTATAGCACGAGATCAGCACTACTCGAGAGCCGAACATTTTTTGGGAAAGCGTCATATATATCCTGACAAAAAAGGGGAATGGGGTGGGAGTGATGGGAAAGTGAAAAGGGGGAGGGACAGTCCAACACCCACACAAAAAAGAACTCCTTCTCGTACTACTCGATACTCGACAAGGGGATGGAAACGGACCAGAAATTAGAAACCAGAAACAAACAGAATGGTGATGAACGTTATGGGGTTTACATTAGATCTTGAATCGAGAGAAAGAGAGAATGAGGGAGCCACTCATGAGTAACGTGAAAATGTAAAAATGCGTTGAAAATGGTTGTTGTTGGTGGTGGTGGGGTGGTGGGATATAAAGAAGGGATATCATAGACATGCAACAGTGCTATGCGGATTGAAAAAGAAGTTGAGAAAAGAAACAGAAAAAGGGAATAATAAAATGAGAGTTTTTCGGGTTGAGAAACAAAAAATTGTTAAAAAAAAAAGAAATGAAGGAAGAAAGAAAAAGACATGTAAAGTCCTATTTTCGAAAGAGAAAGTTGGCTTGTTGTGGCTGTGGTTGTCATTGGATGTGTATGTGGATATTGAGTGGGTTGGATGAAATATTGACGATGGGTGGGGTGGGATGTATATGGGGAGATCCAAAAAAGAAAAGGGGGTACTGGGGTCAATGAGGCAATGTAAAACATATCGAAAGATGAGTTCGTCAAAAGTGCTGGGTTTGAGGACAAGACGTGTCATGACGGAGGCAAGGAGGCGGGGGACGTGTGCAGGTTGGATAGATTAGATCGTTAATATCCTCGAAGTGAAAAAGGAGACAGTGGACAGTGGACAGTGACAGAGCGGCGAGAGAGAGAGATACACCAGATAGGACAGAGAAAAAGCCTCAAACAAAAAATTGCGTGCTGTGAAGCAATCAGTACTCAACTAAAAGACTAGCACGAAAAAAAAAATCAACGTACTGAATCCGACTAGCAGCATGCACCTCCATCTCCTCCATCTTGTACGAATTGAGCTCCTCCTTGATCCTCTGCGCAAGTGCCGGCGTGAGGCGACTCCACGTTGCAGGCTCGCTCCTGCGATCATACACCGACGCCGAGAACGTGTCGTACACCGACAGGTTCGTCGCAAACGTGAGCCGCTTCGCGGGTGTCGTCGCCGAGCGGTGCGCGAGCGTCGGCGGGTGTGTCGACGAGCCTGAGAGCCCCGAACCCAGCGTCGTCAGCGCGGGCGCGGATGAGTTGAAGTTGGGGTGCTGGAATATCGCTGACGCGCGGTTGTTTTCTGCCGGTTGAGGGGCGGGGGCGGCGAGTGCGGAGATGGATGACGGGGCTGTTATCGATGATGATGATGACGAGGATGAGGACAAGGATGTGGGAGAGGCGGTGGTGACGGACGCGAAGGTCGTGTTTGCGGACCTCGGTGTGTCCGGGAGGTCCTTCGACGTGCTGCTTATCCCGAACGAGTTGGACAGCGGCGACGAAGTAGAGTCGAACGATAGCGGGGGCAACCACGATGCCGTCTCCTGCTCCTCTCCTTGCCCCTGTCCGTGTCCATGCCCATGGGTCGAAGAGTGCGCAGAGGAATGCGACCCGTGCCGGTGGAGGCCATCGATGTGGTCTGGGTCCGGGCTCGGGATGCGCGCGAGCGGGCCCGCCTCCTGCTGCTGCGACGCGGGCGAGTTGTACGAGTTCGCGCGCGCGCGCTGCGCATGCGAGTCGTGGAGGTACACCTGCTGGTCGTAGCTCTCCGCGCGCTTGAGGATGCCCTTGGCCGGCTGCCGCGCCTTCTCGACGCTCCGCCGGACGTCGACCGCCCAGGGCTCCATCTCGCCTGCGCCCGCCGACGCCGTGCGCTCAGAGTCCGCGCTGCTGCGCTGGTCCACGCTCAGCCGGATTGTCACGTCCTCGTCGCCATCGCCGTCGCCATCACCATCGACGTCCCATTCTTCATCGTCGTCCCATCCATCAGCGTGGAAGCCCTGCTGTCTGTGCTGCTGGTGCTGCTGTTGGTAATGCGACTGCTGCTGCTGGCGCGGGTAGTGCCCATCGTCGCTCTCCTCGTCATCCGACTCGATCAACGTCCGTGTCCCATCCTCATTAATCCTGTGCACCCCCAGCGTGCTGCCCTTCACAGGCGACACCGAGCCCTGCCTCGTCGCCGTGTTCCGATCCCACGTCGGCACACCCGCGCCTCCGGCCACCGTCGTCCCATTCACCCCATTCCCAAACACCGGTGCCGACGTTGCAGAGGCCGCCGCCGCCTCTCTGGCAGCAGCCGCAGCCGCAGCGGCCTCCTTGGCCTTGGCCGCCGCCTCCGCGTTCGACTTGAGCGTGTGCTGCCTCGCGAGCTTCGCAGCGGGCGACAGCCCGTTCATCTCCGTGCCCACACTCCAGTCGCCCCCGGACCCCATCCTGTCCAGCTCCGCCGTCACATGCGACACGCTGGCCTCGCTGGCCTGGCCCTTCGCGGTCTTTTTGTCCTTCTCCTTCTTCTTCCCCTTCTTGTCCTTCTCGCCGCCGCCGCCGCCGCCGTCCTTCCCGTCCTTGTCCTTGTCTTTATCTTTGTCCTTGAAGAGCGACGTGATCCCCGCGAGCGAGTTGCGCCGCGCGAGCTTGCCCATCGCGCCGAGCTTGCGGATCATCACGCTCGCGCTGCTGACGGTCGACGAGAGCGAGATGTTGTCCGTGCTCGCGTTGAGCCGCGAGTTGAAGAGCGACGCGGCGCGCCCCTTTTTCTTCACCGGCGCCGCCGCCGTCGACGGGCCCGCCTCGTCCTCCCCGCCGCCCGGCGTCTTCGCGCGGGGCGCGAGCGGGTTAAGCCTTGATCGCGGGCGCACTCGCCTTCGCCTTCAGCTTCCCGTTCACCTGCGACGCCTTGATCGACTCGTCGTCATCTTCCTCGTCCTCGTCCTCCTCGTACACCGCGTGCGCGTGCGCAGACGCCGCCGCCTCCGCGGCCTCGGCCTCCTCCTCCTTGAGCGTCTGCGCGGCGTTGAACGAGAGCGCGCGGCGCAGGCGGCCCTTGAGCCCGCCGCTGCGCACGATGGCGGCGGTGGGCGTCTGCTCGTGGATGAGCGCGGCGATGTCGGAGTCGTCGCGCGAGCGGCGCTTGTCCGCGGCGGTGTAGGTGCCCTGCGAGAGCGGCGACGGGCGGGTGAGGCGCGGCAGGCTCGCGGAGGCGCTCGGCGCCGGCGAGGGCGAGGCCGATGTGGGTGATGTGGCAATCGTCGGCTGGGATGAAGACGGTGAGAAACCTGTCTGGCGGCTGCTGGACGTGGCCGTGGAGGCGGAGGCGGCGGAGGAGGAGGAGCCCGAGCGGGTGTGCGGCGGCGGGAGCGGCTGGCGGAGTGGGCTGGAGGAGGATGGTGATGATGGGGAGGCGGCGGCGGCGGACGGCGTGGATCGCGCAGAGCCAGAGGCTGAGCGGAGGAGGCGGGGCCCCCGTGATGCCCGCTGCTCGCGCTTTGGTTGCTGTTGGTCCGCTGCCGTTGCTGGCTAGATGAAGAGTTGATGGAGGACGACGAGCTGGAGGCATCAGGGCGCGCGTATGGCGGGTGGGGGCCTGCCCCAGCCCTTGTTGCTGCTGCTGCCTTCGCTGGTCGTCAGGGGGCGAAGAAGATTGCTGTTGCTGTTGTTGTTGTGGTCGATTGGGACGGCGGTAGGGATGATAGCCTGGGTATTGCTGCGGCAGCTGCTGATCAGCTCTAGGAGGTGGCGTGCCACTAGGAAATGGATTGAAGATCTGATTTTGGGTAAAATAGTCGGGTGTAGGAGGGTTGGAGGAGCCGGCTGATGGTCGCTGTTGCGGATGCTGCTGCGGGAAACCGTGCTGGGCACTGAACATCATCTGTTGATAAGCCCATTGTGCGGCCAGTTGGGCGTTGGCAGGGTCGAAATATGGCGGCTGGGTGGGATACGGTTGCGGCGTGCCCTGTGGGAGCTGCTGTTGCTGCTGCTGCTGCTGGTGATTTTGATAGAAGGAAGGGTAAAGGGAGTAGCAGTGATATTGGGGGTCCATGTTCCTTGTGGTTGCTGCTGGACGGTGTATGGGTATTGGCCTTGCTGTTGGAGCATCTGCATCTGCTGCTGCTGATGTAGGAGATGTTGCTGCTGTTGTTGCTGGAGCTGTTGCTGCTGCTGTTGCATGGAGGCAGGGTCGTTAGCGGGGGATGTTCGCTGGCGAGTAGTGTCCATGGTAGTGTAATGAGATGCCAAAGCGGCCATTCAAAGTCGTTGGCCCCCGTACCGTACCGTTCCGCAACAACAACGACTACAACAGCAAGACAGACGCGCTGAAGAGTCAAAGAAAAGATTAAGGCAATAACTTAGAAGAAAGGAAGGGACGAACAAAGAGAAACTCGGTCGCTGGTTGTGCCAACGACAACGACGTTGGGAAAAGAGACAAGTACAGCGAAATCTGTTGCAATCAGTACATAATCACACGTGTCCAATTTCACAATATAATCTCCGTTTCTTCTAATTTACCGCAGGTCACTCTTCAACAACTACACTATTCTCCTCGTACAATTACTATTTCTCCCTCTTTATTCTTCTCTGCCGCTGATCCACCGTCCATCTAATCAGATGAGCACATACCCGCTGCCCGCTCTTCCACCCGCCCGCCGCTCTCCTCACCTCGAGAACACACCTACACCCACACCCCATCAAAATTTCAACTCCAACTCGAACAGCTGTGGGTGTCCGCTGTAACCCCAATACTTTGCATTCCATTTCCACTGCACAGCTGTGAGTGCCGGCAACACGCGTGTTGTGTGTGATGCGTGATAAGCACATGCCCGTCAGCCCCATTTCCCACGTCCGGAAATAGGTATCCGACTTCCCAATCCGGTCTCTCCTTCCTCCCAAAAATATTCCCCTCCGCCTGGAATAGATCGAAGATTCTATATTTCTCCCTCAAACACATTGCCGTAATTCTCCTCTGTTCTCTGCAGCTCTGCGATCCGCACCAACTTTATTTGCCACACTGAAATAGCACTTTTAGGTGGTATCTTTGCGTAGCTGCAATATCGGAGAATTTTATTTTGAGACTTGGATACGAATCTTGCCCGTGAGCGTCTGAGTAATCATTCCGTCTGCCACCGAGTATTCTGCCCGTATACTTGCCTTCTTTTATTATCTGAAAGAACTCGAACAAACTTTTAGACTCGCCCAAGTACCCAGGCTGTACGTGTGATGAAACAGCTATATTTTCTCTTGGCGAAGAGGAAACTGAGATCAATCGAAAAGTTTGCCTGCAAACAGGTCTGTCTAGACGCAGGCCGCAGTATCACTGTTTTGTAGCATCATTGATAAGAATCCATTCGCTCGAAACTGTCTTGCGGGCTATCATTCCCGCATCGCGGCAAAGAGCGGACACTCTCATTACGCTATCACTGCTGGCGGCCGCCGTTGCTTTTACTGACAACACTCTGTTTCTTCTCCGAACAGTCAGTTCAGAGCTCATATACCATTCTCGTTATCAGTCATGGCCTTTTATTCTATCAAGAAAAAAGCTATCATCTTCTTTGTTCTCTTCCATACGCAACGTCCAATAATATGTTCTGCACCAGCTTCGAGTGCGCCAGTGTTGCTTTTTAAGATCAATGGCAGAAGGAAGCTACCACTCGGATTTCTACCCTAAATTCCAAAGGGTTTCGTGGTGTTCGGAAGTGCTGAAACTGTTCGGTACCGTCCCATGGCCTTCTTCGTTTACAGTCTAACTCTTAGTAGCCTATTCATTGTCACATTCTAACTAAATAAACTGCCCGGACATCTTGGTCATGGAAAGGCAGAAGAACGAGCTCCAAGAAATATTAATGCTTCGAGTCGACATCCTCTATTTTCTCCCAGGTGACCTCTGGAGTCCAATCTAGTGACCGTAGAGAACCCGATTTATGTTTAAGTTTTAAGAACGATCTTTGAATAACATACGAAGAGTGTATCGTTCGAGTTCATTGATAGCCGCGATAAGCCCGTGCTCTTTATGGGTACCAAAGGTCATTATACTGTAGTTAATATTCAGATCAGAAATACCGATTTTTATGCCGATTTAAAAATATTGGTGTGGAATTGTGGGTCCCATCGGTAGCAGTTGTAACCGAGATCGGCGCGAGATTGCTGCAATGCTCAAGGTACTCCGAGGACAGATGTAGCTTGGTAATAAATGCGAGAAATACTCGGAGTCGGACATGCCGCCGGATTGGATAGCGGTACCGTTGGGCTGAGGGATCATCGCTGACATTAAAAAGATAGCCTGCTGCTGCTGGAATCAAGGAGTACTCGTTCAGTCCCCTGAGTCGATATTGCAACGACCCCTCTCCGAGTCGACCAGTGCTCATCGGCTTCCGTGTATTTCAGCAACCATCCCATTTGAGAGCTTGTTCTCGTAATTGGCGAACATACGTAGCCTCCAATAATCAATACCAATAAACGCCGCACAAGAACAGCCTTCCAAATTTTGACCTGCACACTCCAGGGGGTGCTTTCCAATGTACACGGTCAGGTCATCGATGTGGTCTGAAGACAAGCGCGGACGATTTCTCAAAGCGGCAAATGACAGCCAGAAATCGGCATTATTGTGGTGTGTTATGCACCAGCCTCCATAATTCGCGCAGATGCCTCCTGGTCTCGAAATGTCCAAAAATCCAAATACAACTTTGCTCCAACCAAAACCAACGAAAACGATGTCGGCTCGACAGGACAAAGCGACGACCGAGCGCTTTACGCGCACCCTACGTGAGCTCGTCAAACGCCCGGAGAACAAAGTCTGTGCGGACTGCAAGCGCAATGGTCAGTCACCCCCACCCAACTCACTCTCGCGATGGCATGGCGGGACTAACGATCTCTTCCTTTCATGTAGATCCGCGATGGGCTTCATGGAATCTGTACGTCCCCCCACTGTGCACCTGCATCATCGTACATGCTGATGTTGAACAACAGCGGCGTGTTCCTGTGCATCCGCTGCTCAGGGATCCATCGCGGGATGGGCACACACATAAGCAAAGTCAAGTCCGTCGACCTCGACGTCTGGACACCCGAGCAGATGGAGGTGCGCGCTGCTTTCAGTGCATTCCGCTCTCTGTTTCTAATTTATCCATATGACAGTCGATCCAGAAATGGGGCAACCATCTCGCGAATCTGTACTGGGAGGCCCATCTCAAGGCGGGGCATACTCCCCCTGAACAGTACGTCGTCCATTATCTTTATCTCCATCCCCACCCTCTCTTTCATTGAACATATGTGCTCCTCTGATCGCACACATTCCTCTCTACGCCGATATGGATCAACCCACTAATCATCTCTCCCATCTAGTAAAATGGAATCCTTCATCCGATCCAAATACGAGTCTCGCAGGTGGGCGTTGGACGGTCCTCCCCCTCAGACCCCTCCGTGCTCGACACCGGCTCAGCATCAGCATCAGCATCATCCGCTCCGCCAGCCGCCGCAGCTGCCGCACCAGTAACAACACCAGCGCCTTCCATCCAAACCCGCCACGCACCCACATCGAGCTTCTCCTCCCGCGCAACGCCAACGACGGCGACGGCGACGACACGGCAGCCGCAGGCGCACCAGCTCCTCTCGTCCAACTACACCAACAGACCCGTAGCGGCTCCTCAGCCCCATCCTCAGTCCCAGCCCCAACCTCAGCAGCCGCAGCAGCCTAAAGCCCCCGAAAACGAGCTCTTCTCGCTCGACTTCCACGCACCGTCGCCCGTCCCAAAACCCTCGACGTCGCCGGAGCCCAGGAAGGACGTGAAGCAGGATATACTGTCGCTCTTCTCCGCGCCGCCCTCTGCGGGTGCCGCTGCCGGTGCGGGTTTTGGAGGGGCGTTTGGGAACCAGGCGGCGCTTTGGGGCAGTGCGCCTCAGCAGCAGCAGCAGCAGCAACCACAGTTACAACAGCAGCAGCAGCAGCAGTATGTACAGGCACAGGCACAGGCTCAATGGGGGCCGCTAATGGAGGGCTAGGAGGAGGGGGCGCATCATCCGGCGGCGGCGGATGGAATGCGAACGCAGCGACGCACGTCCCCCCCGCGCAGCCCAACGTGTGGGGCACGCCAGCGGCGCTGACACCGTATCAGCAGCAGCAGAATCACCTCCAGCAGCAGCTGCAGCAGCAGATGCGGATGCAGCAGCAGCAACAGCAAAATCTTTTAACACCAACGCCGTATGGGGTGTCCCCGCTGCGACGACGACGACGACGGCACCAGCGGCGGCGACGCAGGCATCCGGGGCACCGGGCATCCCTGATTTGTTTGGATCCTCGTTTGGTGGTGTCGGCGGCGCGCAGTCCGCGGCGGGGCAGCAGAAGGAGGACGATGTGTTCGGGGATATTTGGGGTGGGTTCAAGTGAAGTGATCTAGCTCTCGGTCTCTGTCCGTCGAATGAGGGGTTGGATACAATGGGGGCACTATTAAGTCGATTTACTCTTTCATTTTGTTTGTATCGGAAATTTACACGGCAGGTTCTTTTTGTTATATATTTGTTATTTCTTCTGTCTTTCTTTTTCTGGCTGTGGTTACCATTTCATATATTCTCGGAGTAATACATTTGTTTCTCTTTCTCTTTGATTTGTACCCGCTACTCGAGTATGCTAGCGCCCTCCGTTCTTCAAGCTTTCGCAGCGGCTGTGATTCCCAGATCCTACACAAAAACAAGAGATCGCATCAGCGATCCAACACCAAGAAATTAAACGACTCAAATTTTAAAAACACACACCTTATCAATCAACTTCCGCGCAATGGGATGGAACCCGTCCTTCGCGCCCTCCCACTCCGCTTCGCGAGCTCCCTATCGATCTTTGCGACCGCGCGCAGCACGGGGCGGCAGAACTTCATGCGGCCCTTGATCACGCCCGAGCCGTCGGTGCCGACGACCCACTTGGCGCCGGCGCCGGCGAGCGCGCGGACGGTGTGGGAGGGCGTGGGTGCCGGGGCGGAGGGGGAGGACGGGGCGGGCAGAGAGAGCGCGACTTCGTAGAAGCGCAGGCGGATCTCGGCGTTGGATGTGGTGGAGAGCTTGTAGAGCGTCCCGAGGTGCTCGAGGAGGGGCGGGGGAGCGGGGCGTAGGATTGCAGTTTCTCGAGGAAGGCGACTGTCAAATGCATCGTCAGCGCGGTCAGCAATAAGAAAGAGAGAAAAAAGGAAGGAAGGAAGTGTTCTGACCGATCTGGTTCGAGTTGAACGCTTTCAAATCGCCCTCCTCGAAATCCAGCCCGCCGACGTCCTCGACGGCCCGCGCGGCGTCCCATCGTTTCGCCAGCGTCCACGCCGCCTCCGCGAGCGTGAGGTCGTACTCCATCGTCACGGGCAGCGCGGTGCCCTCGCCGTACAGCCACGCGTCCCAGTCGATGCTGTCGAGGGCCGCGACCTTGTCGGCGCCGCCGTGCTCCTGCCAGTAGGCGTAGAGGTGCGCGCGCCACTGCGCGGTGGTGATGCTCTGCCCGAGGAAGGTCTCTGCGTAGGCTTTGACGTAGGGCAGGAAGACGTCCAGGCCACCTAGGGTTCGCTCTGCACGCGCACTTCGTTAATAACAGCAACAACAAGAGCACCAGGAGCAAGAAGAACAAAAACCAAGCGTACTACATACCGAGGTGCAAAATGAAGTTCGCGCCCTTCTCATATGGGATGCTGCTATACGCGTCGTCGGGGTCCTCGCCCTCCTCGAAGCTGATGACGAGCCGCTGGTACTTCGGGCGGCTCTCGTACTCCCGCAGCGAGTCGTACAGCGCCTTGGAGCCGATCACGTAGGCGAAGCCGCGCTCGGCGTGCGAGTGCAGTATTTGCTGGAGCACGCGCTCGATGTATGTCGTCCAGCCCTCGTTCAGCCAGAAGTGCGAGGGGTTCGCGTGGCTTGGGTGGACGGTAAGTGTATGTGGTTGCAGTGGGAGGCGGGGAAGGGCTTACGTGACACCGTTTCCGAACCATGAGTGGGTGAGCTCGTGCACTACGACGTCGACGAGGGTCCTGTCTCCAGTCAAGAGCGCTATAGTAGATGCTGGAAGTTAGAAAACATAATTTTCATCAACGGAAACAACTGACTGGGAGTCAAGAAGCTCAAGCAAGCATTTTCCTGCCGTTTGATAAGTTATTCGGTTTAAGGAGGCAAGAAGCGTGTGTGGGCCTACCATGCCTCCATAAGGGAACGACGGGGTAGCACGAGGAGATCGTACACCCCGAAACGATAGGACGTGACGATTTTCTCCTCTGCAGCCAAGAACCTGAGAAAACGAACAATATATATGATATCGACGTTGTGTTGTTGTTTGCTTTGATAGTGCGGCTTACCTTGTCGTGTCTTCACTGAACTCCCAATACGCAGCATCGATCAGCTCGGGTTCGGCCCAGATGCCGCTGGTCCATTGCTTTCCTTCGGGTTTGGAGAAGGGGCGGTAGCGAACGTTGCCTACCGCAATGGCGATCAAATACGATGGGATAGGCACGGGCTTGTGGAACAGTCAGCCGAATCAGAAAAGAAGTAACGATTCAGACTTACTTGGTCGTAGGTGTATGTCACGAACTCCTTTCCGATCTCTTTTCCATCGTGAGGAGGCCCGTCGGAGGGAGGCGACACGCGGATGGCGGAGAGCAGGACCGGGAGGACTGCAGATACTTTAGCGGAGTATTTCTGTTGGGATGAGAATTTGAGCAAGCTAAGCGTTCATTGCTTGCGTTACAACGGGTTGAGTGTTGCGCACGATTTTGTTAGCTGGAGAGTCTGGGGATTGTCGTGTTTGTTAAAACGAGATACTAAGATTGGAGACTGGTCTAGACGAACCTTGCAGAGGTGCAAGTGCACGCGCATAGATGGGCTGGCACTGGCTGAATAGATAAGGGAATGTCTTTCCCTGCGTCTGGCTTCATTGCAATGTCAGAGATGGGTATGAAGTCCCAAGATTATAGTCGATCTTACTCCTTGTCTAACCACTGCAGCGCTGTGCACTTTTCTGTGGTCTTGTATTCAATCTTGATTGTTACGCTGGCACCTTCTGCCAGACCCTTGGGAAGGGCAACATGCAAAGCAGATCCAGTGACAGGGTTCTTGGGATCGACGATGAACTGCGAATGTGAATGAAGATACACTGTATCAATAGACGCGTTTGAAATTGCATGTAGTCCCACTGAACCTGCGCGGTTTGTCCCTCAACAGTGATTGCATTGATATCCAGATCTCCGGTATCGAATCTGCGTGAAACAGCTAGGTATATGATACGACATGGTACATCTGCAAGATATGCTTACATCGCCTCCTCGATGCCATCCTTCTTCACTTTCATAACATGGGTAGCTGAGCCCGACAGAACTTCGGTTTCAAAATCGACTTTCCAGTCGAAGGCGACATGTTCAGTTGCGATATCGGAGATGTTGGATTGGGTGGCCGTATCGACTACGATATCTGCCATTGCTGCTGGATGGGGTGTTCGAGAAGAGAAAGATTTGAGAAAGACGTTGAACCAATCTGTGATCAGTATTGCAGCCGCGTTTTGATGGTGTAGATTGCTAAATAGGGGCTTGGCCTCGACGCGGTCGTGTGCCATCAAATTTTTATCCGAGAACCTCGTACAAAGGTAGCTTCGTCTTTGCTTATTCAAAGAATAGTATGCTCTCTATTTGTGATCGGACCATGGAACATGTAAATTATGTCGCGTGCCTTAATCTTAGACTGACTGAGCTACTAGTGTATCCACCGCAACTCAACTGCAACCTCGACGAAAACCACGACCTCCGAACTTTATGTTCAAAAGTTTTGATATCACTGAAGTGTCATCTGGCGGGCCAATCAATCGCTTTTAGGAATGGAAATGTACCGCACGCGGGTGAAGTTCCTTCAAGTTTTTTGATGAGTGTTTGACTCATGCATATCTCTTTTATTCTACCTCAGCCAAAAAATGTGCGTAACCTTACGTCTCGTATCATGTACTGGATATGGCATTGACGCCTACAGCGCTCATTATATACTTCAGACAAGGCGCCACAACATGGCGTGTAGCCTCGACAGATTCGAACGGCGAACTCGTTCAATGGATAATTGGTAGAACCAGAAAGCATGGGGATGTTTATCTGAAAATAATAAGAAGAATACAAGATTTCGCGTCTCTGGAGAAGGTCACTTGAACGGCTTCCACTATATCCTAGTCAAAAATAAGATTCGAGTCATCAGCGAGATGGGCTGAGGAAGTGGTGACAAATATGAGCACTCGGGACCGACTCTAACGGAACAGATCAGCATTGAATAAGCCTCTTTTTCAGAGCCCGATATCATCCCGATCCCCCATTACTATCAGAGAAAAATAGGCGCCCAACACGCCGGTGGCTTTGCTGGTAATCGTGGCGCAGATCCCATAATCGAGTACGTTTTTATTTGTGAAATAAAGTTCATGTTATAAGCTTATCTTGGATATAAAATGCCAGTGGTCGCCTCTACATCGCGTATTTCATATTTTAAGCCTATAACCTCCTTGCCGGATGGACCCCTTCTCCCGCTCGACTTCAGATTTCGGGCTCCCGCATCAGCTCCATCATATACGACCGTAGACATCTTCACCAGGATTTCTTTATAGGAGAATCTAACAAGCATCGTAGACGAGAAATTTCGATTCAAGGATTGCAATCGTACATGGGAAGCTACAGAGATCGTTTTTGGTAGGGAAGGATGAGGCTCTGACGGTTTAAGGGGAAGATGATAGTCATAAATTTGACTTCGAAAATTTTATGAGTACATTGAAACATGGGATACTAAATGAGGCATAGTTTCTACTTTTAGAAGGATGACTTGAGGTTCGACGGCAATGTACATTATGGTGACAGATTCTTACCAGATTTTTGGACAATCAAACCTACTATGACCGCTAAATAATGGTCTTGATATTATAGATATATGGATATCTGAAGAATAAATAATGATCAATTGAATAAAGCTTTTCTTACAGAATCATAGACATAATCAAGTTTTCTCACAATTGTGGCGTGCCAGATTGGTACCAGAACCCAGATTTCGGACGCCTTAATCGGGTCACATTTCTCTCTGTTACAAACTGCTTGATCCTGATCAGAGACTTTCTTATGGCTATCTTACATCGTGTCCAGTATCGACTAAGCGCAAGAACGACATGCTCTCGTGAGTTGGTCCCCAATCTGAACTATCGATCATCCGTTCTTGTCAATGAAATGCTTCAACATATCAGGCCATTTGAACTGCGGTGGCAAGTCTTAAAAGTCTGTTGTCAATATCATGATATCCAGGCTGATATCTGGTCTTACAAGGAATTCTCCTTGGCAGACATGAACTCTGTTTCGGTATACCCATCCCAAAGAATATCGAAAAAATATATGGCCTGCATAGTAAATATGGCTCCATGTCGTTTTCAAGATCTATACTCACAGGTCATTCCGCTACTAGTGTATGGAGACATTGGAGATGTGTAAACACGAAGAACATTAAAACGGCAAAAGGGAATGTAACGAAGCTGCAGGATTAGAGGGATTCAACACGCTCAGCCCAGAGGACCAAACTCGAGTCATCCAAGCGTGGCAAGATGGCAGTGTATCGAACGTTGACGCTACCTACAATGATGGCAATAATGGTCCGGCAGGTAATTTGGAAAACTTGCTTCAAACCGATCATGCCAGCAACGACACGAACGCGGACCCAAGCTCGACGCGGCGGAAGACAATACTACCATCGGGACCGGTAACGCTTATTCCCAACCATCGCATTGCGCTACAATCAATGTAAGTTCTGTCTCTCTTACATCCAATCGTTGTTCTCAATGTGCATCACAAATAATTGAAACTCAGTCCCGAGTCTGCCACTTCTTCACAAAGTGACAGACTAAGCTCGTATGCGGAAAGTCCAACAGCCATGGTGGGGAAGAAATTCAAGTTCACTGGTACCAACGGCCATGAAACCTGGGAAGTTTCTGATATCCTATTCAAGAAGCAAGGTTGGAGCTCGATAACAATCCAGCACTGTCGTTTGATGAACGACGACCGAAGGAAGAAAATACAGCAATTCAAATTTGACATTTTCATGAGTATGTTGACGCATGGAGTACTACTAGCTTCATCTTGAGGTTCCCCAATGTATCTGTCTTTTTAAGTTTCATATATGCAGGTTCTTAAAAGTTCTGAAGGACTTCGGAAATGAAATTGAAAGTCCGTCTCTATCTCCGACTCATTTGGGAACAACTTACTTTTCTGAATCAGTTTATTAATGTGTAAGAAGCGGTCAAAGCGCTAAGACACACGGATTCAAGGATGCACCGTCCTACGCTAGAGCATCTGCTAAGGCTCGGCTCTCCAAGTTTGACGAAGTTGTGCATCAAATGACCATGTCATGTATGTGAAGGGGTAATGTAAGAATATGGCTCGTAATAAGCCGAGAACAACTTACTTTGCGCTTGCCACTGAGTCTAGCGAAACATCCATCTAATGGATTTTGCTCACATCTATCACTCGGAAGAGTTGCCTCGACTTACCTAGCTCAAGGTCTATATATATATATACTGTGGACGACGCTGCCCCTATCAGAGGACAACGAATGCACTCGTCGCGTACGTCAGCTCACTATACGTCTACTGATGATGACCTTCAGCATTTCCATGATCCCGCCTTGAACTACTTTTTTGATTTTGGAATCATCGCCTAATGTCAATGCAAGTCCCGCCCAATGCATATTCGGCTACATGGGCCAATGAGCACAGTAGAAGTATACCGCTTCATTCCGGCCGCGTAGTTCTGGGACTCCTGGCCTGGCGGGCTGGGGCACCGCAGTGTGGCCTAATCTTAAAGATTGGGTCATGGACGAGGCAGCCATGGCGTTGCCCTCACCTCGTCTTGATGTGTGGCCCGGAGCATGCCATCGTCGCTTTCTAATTGAGAACCGCGGGGCAATTATGAATTGCTGCTGGTTTGCCCGCTTGTGGTCGAGTTCTGGGCGTGGTGATTGGCATGAGGTGGGTTTGACTAACAAATTTCTTTGGATCATTTATTCACCCTTGCTTCTCCCCTACCTCCTACCTATCTGTTCAAGAAGCTTCCGGTGTGTGATTTAGAACGGGCCTGCCTCAGTCCCGGGTTTCAATTACAAACCTTTGCTCCCATTTCGACGTATCTGCTTGATCTCTGCTATTGATACCACGGAGACAATGTGTCCAACCTAAAAACGTCACCCAACCAATACCCATAAACACTTGAATATCTGGTCCGTTGTTTGGTTATCCCTGACCCTCCCTCACGCCTCTATCACCCTCCAAACTCCTCACAATAGGTCTAGAGGCTTATAATTCGTTGTCATTGCTCATCTCCAATCCTTATTACATAAAGTAGATAACTCAAACAGTCCGATATTATCTCCATGAATTTCTTCATCCTGGAGTCCCTATGTACACCTCCAAGACCATCTGTCGCCAAGCAAAAACTAAGCTGTGATAGGTGGGGGCCAATAGTCGTCGCGAGGGACAGATGAGCCCAACATGGACACTTTCCCAGTGAAGTGTGTCCATATAACATCAAGCTCAGAAGAAGAGCCTGAGATGAACCAAAACCAACGTTTCCATGCCTCGGGCGCTTGCTGGTAGCGCCTCATGCCCATGGACTCCAACCAAGGTGGGTAAAATCCACTCTCTGCCCAATCCACAATCCACAGTACGCCATCATTGGAGAGCATGACATTGGTGAGACTAAGATCAGTATGTGTGAGCACAGGCGTCCAATCGCAATCAGGTGGGAAGTTTAACTGTGGGTTTAATTGTGGGGGTAGAGTGACACCAGGTTTGTGCCTGCGAAAGGCTTTGGCTCTGGCCATCCAATCAGTATAGACAACATGTATTATCCAGTTGCGAAATGTCTCCATATCACGAAAAGGGCCGTTCCACATATCACGGTCGAAGAGGGTTCCCTTGACAAGACCTCGTTCAATACTGCCTGGTCTGTTGCTGGTGATACGTCGCATCTGGGACACATATCTTCTGAGGGTGCATGCAATTCGAAACTGATGGAACGCGCTGAGCGAGTCCCAGCACTCTAGAAGCATTTTTCCAGGGATAAAATCAGTGATGAAAACTTCTTTGAGGTGAAGATATCGGGGCTGGGGAACAGGAATGTTGGTATGAGCGCGCAGAAAGATGTTATTAAACCTCTCGAAGGGACCTAGTCCTTTGAGAATCAAAGTTGGCGCAATCTTGAATGTTGGGGCGCGGTCGTATTTCGAGTTTGCGACAGCTGCAAGACGTCTGCTATAAGCAACGGCTTCCTGTGTCTTAATCATCTCCCATGCGGTACGGTCGTCTGGGATGATAGGAAGGTCATCGGAGTCTGGTGTCTGAAAGTGCAATGAATCAAATTACAATCTGGTGTTTAGCATCTGAAACGACGAACATCTTTGTTGGCATTAGGAGGCACTGGAAGAGAGAAGGTGAATGCGATCATGTCCAGAACCCACGATCGCACTCGTCCAAATGTGTTGTGGAGGCGAAAATCAATAGTGGGTCCTATGGGGTGTATTTGATCCACTTTATCCTCTTTGAGTCGCGTTCACTGTGAGGGCAGAGCATGTATGCAACACACCTATAGAGCCGCACAATTCTTCGATGCCGCTTCCACTCTGGGTACCAATGAGTTTGAAGGTCACTGATGTATACAGAGTAAACAGCGTCTCCATACTCCGAGGATACTTGACCGAATCTAAATTTGGGTCCAGAACATCCTGTTGGGTTCCTACAATATGGAAGGCCTTCCGCTGCTCCCAATAGATATCGTGAACGAGATTCTGATATTGGACCACCAGGTCCCCAAAATCCTTATCTAGGCCAAAAGTAAGTAGAATAGCGTCCGCCTCATCCAGCAATCCTGAAGCATTTATGTCTGCTGCCTCTTGGGCCTTGAATTGGAAGCCTCGACCATCGCGAGCCCTAAGATAAATATAGTTATCCTACAACACGATATGAACATTAGTTCCCAAGGTGGAACGAGCGAAGCGAAGGGCGTAGCACACCACTGTGGACTTACCAACCGTTGACAAAGTGTTGTCCGCCCACTTCCTGGACCGCCTGTATAGAAAGCGATGGTTAACTTCAGTATTCCCTCTTACGAGCTCACATACCAAGAATAGATACTCGAATGTCCGTTGGCATTTGGATACAAAGAGGCCTGCAATGATTCTTGGAAGTGCAGGACTAGCCGTCAGGAAAGACACTTTAGAAAGGAATTCCCTCCGTTTCAATGAGCTTTCGCAGCCTGTTCTGTGAAACCTGTGAGAATCAGATTGTGAGGGTCAGACTCGGATTCATGGGGCTCCAGGCTGACGCGGGCAGATGATCATGTTTAAGGTCACGTGTCAAGTTTGTTGAAAATACTTTACTCCAGAAGTTCGACAGTAAAAGACATGGTTCAGATTTCTTTCTGAACTTATAAAACGAACTTAAAACTAGACTTACGAGGAAAAATGGATCCAGGATTTGAACTCAATCAAAATTTATGAGAATAAAAGAAAGTTCACCTTTTCCTTGCCTTTTCCGGCAAGATGTCCAGTTTTGTATATTGAAAGTGCGTACTAACATGCACGTGCATACTTGACGCGTCGACGCGTCGTTAATTTAACAGAGTTCAAGCTATTTCAAGGTTCTATATGTGTGCTGAATATGCTGAAAGCATGTAGGGGGCTCTGGAACATTTAATCAGATCTCCGGTATGATATGCACACAATGCCGGACACCAAGCAAGAAATCTAGATTAATGAGAGAGCAGCTATCAGGAATGTCATCACTAAGACAGCTGATAGGAGATAGTATAAATCAGAACAGACGTAACTTGCTTAAGTCAAGGCCCACACTTTGGTCAATGGTCGGAGCCCGGCAGGCAGCGTCATTGCGGCGTGCCATTTGATTGCTATACATATATATGTGAAGAAGAAACCACATGCATAAGACGTGATACACAGCGTGTACAGACTACGACTGCGCGTGAATATGCCGGGGATGCACTTATAAAAACTCTACTTGCGACAGCAAGAAACAATCTTGCAGACTTGCTGCCTCCGAAGCCATATCACGTGGATTAGACTCGATCTGAACTTCCCGACGAAATCTGAACTAGAAAGAAAATGTGTACTATCATGAATAAATTTGATGTCTAGATTTTGGTACAGATTATGGTTCACGTTTTGAGTTCAGATTATAATCTGAACCACATCTTTTAGCGTCGAAGCACTCCCTGTTACAAATCGACACTAATCAAGAAAATGGCAGAAATATGACTCATTATCTCTACCAGAGATGAAAATCTTGGAAATGCTTTGAATGTCCAACCGCTGAACCTTGCTTTGACCAAATTGTGCCAATTGTCGATTACTCGGGACTCGGCCCTGGACAACTCATTTTGGATTTTGGCATGCTTCTTGACCTTATATACATTTCTTTTATCTGTCCTGAGTACCTCGGGAACTTGTTTCGACGAGCGTTCTCGAAATCTTGCATCCCCATATCACTTCGCAGTTTTGCCATCTCATATTCTGCTTTGTGATAATGCATACTTCTTTGCCGCTTTTACGGCTCAACTAGCCAAAAACAGGCCGTTAAATTATAAAACATGACAAGTTCGCTGCCTTTACATATTCTTCCTCGGAATTTTTCTGCCTGTCAGATTGAGGAGTGCGACTTGCAACATGCCTTGCGGTGGCTTCTTATCATAGCTGATCTTGAGTTGATCACTGAGTCACAGCGTCAGGTTGTTATGATATAAAATCCAGTCAAGATCTGGAATTCTTCTTTCCTCCACCCCTTCTCAGAATACCATGTCTCACCCGCCAAATCATTTTGTTCTTAACAGCATGACAGACGACCTATATGACGCTCAAGTCTCAGACATTTTTGTTTGGTGCACATCTCCCAGACTTGATGCATGGCGCTTAACGTTGAAATTTGTGACCGGTATAAGGGACCTCATGGCCATACGTATTGTTTTGCAGCCCACTAGTACTACCCCAGACACACGGAGTCATTCTTCCATAATAAGTGCCCGACGATCTACTTTCGTTGACTTCACACCCTCCACAAGTCTATATACGACTCATTTGCACCTGCACACGGAGCTGGCCCAAGCTCCAGTAGCGTCAGGCACCAGTGTCCGCGATATAATGGACACAATGGCTACGCACATTCCTTTTTACGCACTCGCCGCAGAGAACACGGGTACATCGCATTGGGTTTATTCTCATGTGGAAAATTTTCTAGCAAGGGGTGTTATCGTTGACACGCCTGGAACCGGAACCCTCGACACGATTAAAAACAAAATCGTAGAGTACAACCGAAGCGATGGGTATCTTTTCGCAGAAGATTCTCATTGGCCACCTACTCGGGGGACAGTGCACCATGGACCCCCCTAATCTAATCACAATCCCTCAGCCTGAGGTTGGTTGTTCCCAGTGTGTATCTGATGTCGATTTTCTTTCTGTTTATACTGTCTGAGCAGATTAACCAGGGCTATTTATATCCCTGAATATATTAGATCTGTTGTACATTATGTTTGACATTGCTGGTTTCTGTGCATGTCGAAGTTGTGTTCTGTCGTCTACATAATCTTTATGTACTTCTCTGCCTGAGTTTTTTTGTTTTTGTTCAGTTTGATCTTTTGTTTTGTTGCCTATCCAATCTCTACGAACTAGCTACGTTGATTGAAATACACAGTTAACCAGTGTCTAGATAAATGGTCCCAACCAATAATCCTCGCGGGGGAATTCAGAGCCATTTTGGCGATGTTCATGCTGAAGTGACTCCTTATACCATCAAGATCAGAAGAAGAGCCAGTGATATAAAGGTGTACCACTGTTTCCATGAGCGAGGAGACTTGACATAGCCACTCATCCCCAGGGATTCTAGCCAAGAAGAATAGAACCCGCTTTCCACCCAATCGATAACCCAGAGCACACCACTGTCCGAGAGCATGAAATTACTTAGGTTAAGGTTGGAATATGTTAGTACCGATGTCCAATCGCAGGTGGGTCGAACGTCCGGTTGCGGAAATGGGGGAGTCAGGACCCAGGTTAGGATCGAACATGCGAAAATGGTTTGTAGGCCGAAACTCAATTGATATACGCTACATGTGTAATCCAGTTGCGGAATATCTCCACACCTCGAAATGGTCCGTTCCATAGGTCGGGTTCAAAGATGTCCCTTGACGAGACCCCGTTTAATATTGCCCAGTCTTTTGCTGGTAATACGTCTCATCTGGAAGATATATCTTCTGAGGGTGCATGCAACGCGAAATTGGTAGAAGGTGCTGAGCGAATCCCAGCGTTCGAGAAGCATCAATCTAGGGATAAAATCAGTGATGAGCACTTCTTTGACGTGAAGGTATTGTAGTTGCGATACTGGGATGTTGGTGCCTGGAATGGCGATCCACACATCATCTGGTCTACAGGTAGAGAAATCAGTTTATCAAAGTTGCATGCATATTGCATTGAATACAATTATGAATCCCCATTACCTGAGTATGAGATGTTGGTGATGGCTGTGGGCCTGTACGATCGTATCCACGAATCCGTTGCTTTGTGGCATCATGCAGTCGGAACCCACCAATGACTGAGATCCGGCATGAGCCCGAGGGAACGAGCTTTGGAGCAACTCGACAGCATAGACATTCACGCGCGATTTTTGACTTCATGTCTCTGCGAGAAGTTTCTTGGCGGCTTGTGGATGGGTAATATTACTGATGTCCGGTTAAATAGGCTTGCGCCGTGCGCCGCGACTGTGAAGGAAACAGGGATGATGCTCAACTTGGCAGTGATAGATGCGGGTGGTTGATCCATTTGACATCCTATGGCTGGCAAAATACAGTTCACCCAGGCTGGGTTGGAGGCGAGTATTGCAGCATGAGTCAAGAATACACTGTTCTGCTGTCGGTTAGAACCAGCTCGCGAGTTAGAGGAGGAGGGATCATGGTACAGAGATAACAGTCCTGGCTCAGGTCTTCTTATTGGATCGAAGCCCGAGCACTAGGAAGTGGATTGATTCAATAGCCTGTAGGGCAGATATGAAGAAGATGTGATCTCCGGGTATCCCAATGGTCACGGTCCACAGTCCACACTGGAAACAGGACGTTCTAGAATCCAGAAGAGATCTTCGAAGTAGTGATTTGGACTCGAGTCTTGACGATGACGCCCTCTTGGTTTTTTATCGAGTTGGGTGATCAACTGGAAATTATAACCGGCCCAGATGTAAGCAACAATGTAAAGATATTTTCCAAGAAGACATGATGAGACATCGGTCCAGGTCAGTCAGCGAAGTTGGGATTCGGGAAGGAAGAATTGAAGAAGACAAAACAGTGCGGTTGGGTCACATACAAGGTCACACTACTCACCGAGTCGGAACTTACCGTCCGCGTTAAAGGCTAAGCGCTAAAGGTTAAACGTTTGGTCAATTGAACGACTCAGCTCTCATCATCCAGCTGCCAGTGGTGTCCAGAAATTCAATTCAAAAGTAGGCAACAGTCAGCCAAGTCACTACTTAGGGAGAAAAAAATCCCGCAAAAAGAAAAGAAAGACCGCCAATTGCTGAGAACATGAACATGGACATGGAGGAGCGCTGAGCCTCGAAACTGATCCCTACCAGTGCCTGAATAACCTGGAAACCCCACAATCAGAACCGAACCATTACAGCAGGATCACTGGAGGGCAGCCGCAGATGTTTTGTGCTGTTTTTAAATCCTAGGGTAAAATGTTTCGGAATGTCCGTTTGATGTCCGTACGTGATCACTCCTACTGGTGTGGTATGGTGTGGTAGCGGTGCCAGGTGATAGGACACATGTATGGCGTTCTTTATGCGACGAGCAGCCCGTGACAATTGCTGAGTGGTACTAGTAGAGCAAGAGCAAATAGTATTAGTGCTCCTGGTGGATGAAACTCCAAGTCCGCAGGCAGACTCGGACAGATACACGAAATATGAGGGCAGCCCAAGTGTAGCTGGCATCGCTCGAGCAACGAAGATCATTGAAGCTCGATACCTGGATAAGCGCGAGCACGCGCGAGGAGGAGAAGGAGGACTGCATGTCTGGCTCGGAGTCACACTTGTGACAGAGTCGGAACTTACATCCGCAAAGTTAAACGTTGAACATTTGATTGAACATTTGATCTTGTATGCCCATTCCGTTCAATTGGTGTCAGATGATTTGAAACAAAAGCGCCAGCGCCAGCCAAGTCGTCCGTAATCGTCAGTAGCACTTCAGACGAATCGCAGCAGCGGCGGTCAATGAATGACGAGCGGTGTGCTGGGTGATAAGCAGTGACAGAGTATCGTACGAGTACGAGGACAATTGCAGAAGTGATGGTATATGAGTACTCAGTGCTCAGCATCTTGGTTCTAGAAGGAAGGGATCAAAGGTTGGAGTATGTGAGCACGAACGAACGCAGGCATGAAGGACTGATGTGGATAACAGATGAATAAGATGAAAAGGATGAATAAATTGATGGTGCAAGTAGAAGAATTTGAAAGCCCTAGTTACAATATAGAGTTACCTGAACAAACAAGAGAGGGAGAAAAAGAACAAGCAAAGGAAGAAAGAATGAAGAAAGGAAGAAAGTACGTTACGTTACACTCGACGGTCGACGATAAATATGCATGCCGCGGATAGAAAACCAGAAATCAAAGGTGATTAGGGCTCGAAATGTTTGCCCCTCTTTGGATCCGCCCGTCGTTTCTCGACCGCTTTGCGGAGTTTCCTGCCTGGGCGGACGACGATGACCGGGACAGGTGAATGCGAGAGGCAGTATCTAACACATCATACATTTTACAATCAACATCACAAAAACAAAAACCCAACTCAAAAAAGCAAACTCACTTGCTAACACTCCCAATACCCCCAGCCCCAACTCCCAACCCCAGGCCGGCACCGAGCCCCTGGACGAGCCCGACCCCGAACCTGCGCCCGCGCGTGCCGACGACGAGCGAGTCGGGCCGGTATAGCGCGATTAGGCGGTCGATGGAGTCTGTGATCTTGCCTGCGACGTACTCGAGGATGAGCGAGAGCTGCCGGTCGGGCGAGGAGGCGGCGGATTTTTTGATGGTCTCGAGGAACTCGCGAGCGTCTTCGCGGATTAGGTCATGGTCTTTTGCAGCTGGGGGATGGGGGATAGATAGGAGGTGGGTGGTATGGAAAGGTCAGGTTGGATCGTTTTCCAGTGATGTAATGGATAGTGAGAGAGAGAAAGAGATACGCACCTAGCTCATCTTCATCCACGCCTCTGAACACAATCAGCTCGTCACCGTCCTGGACGAGCGTATCGATCGCCCAGTCGAGCGCCTCGCGGCCGCTCTCGTCGGGGCTCGCCGCGCACAGGAAGACGCGCGTATTGCGCGTACGGCGGTAACTGTCCGTCTGCGCACGCAGCGTGAAGGAGAACATGCTTGCGGCCGGATTCTCGAAGGTGTCGAAGGACACTTTGGGCGTGTAGTTCACCATGCCGGCGCTGTGGGCGGGGTGGTGATGGGTTTCCTTGTCCTTGTCTTGATTATGGTGGTGCATGGAGGAGTGGAGAGGAGGAGAGAGGGAATGCGAGGAGGGTAGGGGATGTGTGAGCTCTTTGGGCGAGGAGGAGACGGATGCGGATGCGGATGCGGCAGCAGCATCGGATGAAAGGATTCCGGTGCTTGGAGAGGGAGGGAGAGGCACGCGGCCGAGTTGGGGAGATGCGATGGGCGAGCTTGGGCGCGATGGTTGCTTCATTGCGCTCCGCAGCGGAGGCGCGAGTGCGTTGGACATGGTCGTTATTAACGGAAATAGAGTCAAGATCAGACAAGGAGTCACTGATATCGCGGAGTTTCAATTGGGGACTCGCAGCGGCATATGATATCCTCTCTAACTTCCTGCAAGTTTATTTGGCTGCGCGCCTGTGCTGAGTATGTGAATGTGGACAAAATTTTGTATCCTCCATGGTCGCTGTTGCAAATCGAGCTTCAAGCGATGGCAGTTCCTCTGCGGAATTCTCTCAAAATCTTTGGCTGGTGCTATAAGTAAAACGGGGGCACTATATCTTTACATTCAGACGCAACTAGTAATGAATAATGAAGCTCATCGAACCGCTTGTGTTGCTCAACCAAAGACAACTTGAACGAAGATACATATCTGGTATATCAACCAAGCAAATTATATTTACCTGTTAAATTTTGAATGTGGACACTTGTATCTAACATGTGTTACTGACGCAATCAGTATTAATATTTCACATACACTTGCGCCCCACTTCCTACATAACAAGGCGTTTGTCGACGACGTCGACGTTTAATGACTAATACTGCAGTATGAAAACTGGATTGGCATCTGTGCAAGAAAATGAAATTCTCACGGCATCATGCAGTGACACTGCGCCACTTGATGGCAATCCATAACCCCTTTGCTTCATCCCACAACCTAACTCTGGCACACCTCACGCCAACGCTTGCCCAAGCTCCGCGGAAAGGGCTGAATCGTCCTACTGTATACCTATCTTGATTTTTATTCGGCACAGTGATTTTGCTTCCAGCTCTTGCGGTCTTTCTCATTGAAATGCCAACGGATATTAGGATATCTATTCTTGGTACGTGAGCTCGTGAAATGAAACGCTGAAGTTAACCCCCGCTTTCATGTAGGGGGTCCAGGAACTGGACGGACAATACTTTGTCAACGGTTGGTAAGTATCCTTGTGATGTGCCGTTGGGTCATTTGGCTTTGAAAGCTAATGCACTTATCACATTTTAGAATGAATATGTTTACCTTAGGCTTAGCGATGGTCATCGTTTTCTATTCTTAGCCCAGGAAGCAGACATGAATGCTTCGGGGTTGATGAATGAGTCAGATGCCATTTTACTTACTTTTGGTCTAGATACAGATTTTGGTGACTTGATAAACCAATATGGGAAGCTTGTTCGCCACAACTATTGGGAGCACCGGAAGGCTTTCTATGTCATAGGAACGAAACAGGATTCTCTAGAGCATAATTCCGACTACGTCAGGTACCCTGGCAGGTTAACGACAATGATTACTCTCTTTACATCGATAGATTCTGCTATTGTTGGTGCTCTCAGAGGAAACGGTATTGAGGGGCTGTGCTGCTCTGTAGGTGCGTTGCATACTGGCTATATTCTAATGTAACGGGACTCAAACAAGATCAAGTGGATCGAAGGCACCCCGTACGGCCCTCAATCGGATCTAGCCTTCAAAAAATCATTTGAACAAATGCGGGTGTGGGGTTTAGACGTGATTGCATTCATCTTTTCTCTTCCAGTGCCTCCTGACGTCAACAAAGATGTTCGTTGTTTCAGATGTTAAATGCTAGATTGTATTTTGATTCTGTTTACTTTCAGACACCAGACTCCGATGACCTTCCAGCTATTCCGGATGATAATACCGCGTGGACGATGTGTGATTTACCGGAAGCCGTTGCGTATAACAGACGTCTCGCAGATTACAGCAACTCGATATTCAAGTCTGCTCCCACATGGAAAATTGCTCCGACATTGATTCTTAAACGACTGGATCCATCCGAGAGATTCAACAACATCTTTGTTCGTGCTCATACCAACATCCCAGTACCGCAGCCTCGATACCTTCATCTCAAAAAGCACTCATCACTGATTTTATTCCCGGATCAATGCTTCTGGCTTGCTGGGACTCGCTGAGCGCGTTCTACCAGTTTCGCATTGCCTGCACCCTTAGGAGATATGTCTCTCAGATGCGGCGTATTACCAGCGAGAGACCAGGTAGCATTGATCGAGGCCTTGTCAAGGGACACCTCTTCGAACCTGACCTATGGAATGGCCCTTTTCGTGATGTGGAGACTTTTCGTAACGGATACAACATATCGCCTATACGGGTTGGATTAGGAGCGACAGCGACGAATCTGACATCAATGCCTCGCCATCAAAACTAAAATTCCCTCCCAGATGTGATTGGATACCAGTACTCACTCATTGTGATCTTAGCCTCGGTAACGTCATGCTTTCAGATGACGGCGTACTATGGGTTATCGATTGGGCATATAGCGGATTTTATCCCCTTGGTTGGAATCCATAGGTATGAGGCGTTATGACCATGCGCCTGAGTCATGGAAACAATGGTACTGGTTTATTACGGACTCTTCTTCTGAGATCGATTTTATTTGGAGTCATTTCATAAAGGCCGTAGCCACTTCTGCATCAGACCTTCTTCGCGATGATTACTGGCCTTCACCTATCTAGATACTACGCGATCGTACGGCACAATCTATGTTTAACTAGATAGCGTTCTGTCTGAGTTGAGTTTGTGTGCGTATCAAATAGTAGAGAAGAATGCATATGATAGAAAGAAAAATGGTATCACTGAGATATTGAGAAAAGCTCAGAACTAACCAAGAGGGCTGTGAGTACTATCATCATGAACGACAAGTAGTGACACATAAGAAGAGCATTTCGCTTACAGTAGTAACTTCTGTCTGAAAGGAGGAACACTCAACTTAAGGAGGCCCTTGGTGCACTTTTCCTTGGGTGAGTGGCCATATCGTGGACACTTGTATCTAACACGTGTTAGTGACGCAATCAGTATCAATATTTAACATACACTTGCGCCCCACTTCATACATAACAAGGCGTTTGTCGACGACGTCGACGTTTAATGACTAATACTGCAGATTGGTATCCGTGCGAAAAATGAAAATCTCACGGCATCATGCAGACACTGCGCCACATGATGGCAATCCTAGCCCTTTACTTCATCCCACAACCTAACTCTGGCACACCTCACGCCAAAGCTTGCCCAAGCTCCGCGGAAAGGGCTGAATCGTCTTACTGTATCTCTATCCTAATTTTTGATCCAGAGCAGTGATTTGCTTCCAGCTCTTGCAGTCTTTCTCATTGAGATGCCAACGGATATTAGGATATCTATTCTTGGTACGTGAACTGAGCTCGTGAAATGAAACGCTGGGGTTAACCCCGCTTTCATGTAGGGGGTCCAGGAACTGGACGGACAATACTTTGTCAACGGTTGGTAAGTATCCATATGCTGTGCCGTGGATCATTCGGCTTTGAAAGTTAATGCACTGATCACATTTTAGAATGAATATGTTTACCTTAGGCCTAGCGATGGTCATCGTTTTCTATTCTTAGCCCAGGAAGCAGACATGAATGCTTCGGGGTTAATGAATGAATCAGATGCTATTCTACTTACCTTTGGTCTAGATACAAAATTTTGGGACTTGATAACCCAATATGGAAAGCTTGTTCGCGACAAGTATTGGGAGCAGCGGAAGGCGTTTCATATCGTAGGAACAAAACAGGATTCTCTAGAACAGGATTCAGACTACGTCAAGTATCCTGGAGGCTTGACGACAAGGATTACTCTCTTTAGCTCGGTAGACTCTGCCATTGTTAGTGCCCTGAGTGGAAACGGTATGGAAGAGCTGTGCTGCTCTGTAGGTACGTTGCATGTTTATTCACTCTGATAGTAACTACGACTCAAAGAGATCAAGTGGATCAAGTGCACCCCGTAGGACCCACTATTGGATCTCGCATCCATCAAATATTTGAACGAATGCGATCATGGGCTTTGGACGTAATTGCATTCACCTTTTCTCTTCCAGTGCCTCCCGATATCAACAAAGATGTTCGTCGATTCAGATTATAAAATGCCAGATTTTAATTTGATTCTCATGACACTTTCAGACACCAGACTCCGATGACCTTCCAACGATCCCGGATGACGATACCGCATGGGAGATGATTAAAACGCCGGAAGCCGTTGCTTATAATAAACGTCTCGCAGCTTCCGCAAACTCGATAATCAACTGTGCCCCAACATTCAAGATTGCGCCAACTTTGATTCTCAAACGCCTTGATCCCTTCGAGAGATTCAGCAACATCTTTGTGCGCTCTCATACCACCATACCGGTACCCCAGCCCCGATATCTTCATCTTAAGGAAGTGCTCATCACTGATTTCATTCCGGGCTCAATGCTTCTCGAGTGCTGGGACTCGCTCAGCGCCTTCTATCAGTTTCGCATTGCATGCACCCTTAGAATGTATGTCTCCCAGATGCGACGTATTACCAGAGACAGACCGGGCAATATTGAACGGGGTCATGTCAAAGGACACCTTTTCGAACCCGACCTATGGAACGGACCATTCCGAGACGTCGAAACATTCCGCAACTGGATTGCACATATAGCCTATATTAATTGGATTTCTGCCTGCGAGGATTTCCGCATGTTCAATCCTGGCCTCACTCCCCCATATCCAGAACCGGATTTTCCGCCCACCTGCGATTGGACACCGGTACTAACACATTGTGACCTCAGTGTAGGTAATGTCATGCTTTCGGACAGTGGTGTGCTGTGGGTTATTGATTGGGCGGAAAGTGGATTCTATCCTTCTTGGCTAGAATCCCTGGGGATGAGTAGCTATGACAAGGCTCCTCATTCGTGGAAGCGATGGTACACCTTTATCGTGGGCTCTTCTTCTGAGCTTGATGGTATATGGAGTCAGTTCATTAGAAATGTGGCCAAATCGGCCTCTGAAGTCCCTCGGCAGGAATATTGGCCACCATCTATCTAAATCATCGCTTATATGTTATCAGGATGTCCCCATTTCGTATGTACATACATATTTGCCATTCTGTTCCTTTGTGCACATTGGTGAGGTGCAGCTTGTGAATCATATATCCTAATACATACAGTTACTTGTAAAGATCGGTGAAAGCCCGGAACGATAGATCGATTGAACGACTGACTAGGTAGCAGATATGTACGGTGCGTAAAGAGAGTCAAAGAGAAGTCGCGGTCAAAGGAAAAGGTTGGGGATCGCAGCCACGTGTACTTAGATATAGAAGATAATATGGAAAGGGGCTATGGTAAGACTAGGGCGCCAGGCTTGCAATCAGGTAGGCTACAAAATACAACATGGCACTGGACATAGAAGGAAGATGGTTTGTAAAGGTAAACATCAGGTAGGCCACAAAACATGATATCAGGCAGAAAAGTAATAGGATCTAATAAATTGCTAACAGGACATGTCGAGCACAATCCATGTGATACGGGTAAATTGCTTGACTGCATAATAAGGGTTAAGCACCAAGAAAATCGACACACAATAAAATATTACACACCGGGGACTACTGCCTTGAGAGGCTATCGATCTAAATTAAGGAGGTCCGCTGTGCACTGATCCCTCGACAAATGGCCATAGTGATTCCGCTGAGCCGACATACCCGGGACGTCTGTTGTACTCTGTGACTCGGCTTTGAATCGTTGCGAGCACATCACTTCCAGGTGTGTTAATGAGCACTCCATTTTGCAGAAAGTTGCGAGTGTGAGCTACAACCCAACCAGAATAGCCATAATCGCGTGCGGTGAGCTCGTAGTACGGCATGTGATTATGCATTAGCCGCATTATGTCACGAATTCTAGTGCCTTGCCTGACCGGAACATGGGCCAGATCAACAACATTAACACTGGTTGTGTGTAGGCGAACATTGGGAATTATAAGAATTCGGGTGTAGTTTCGGCCATCTGGATTGGGCATCTGCTGTGCTAGAGAATAACCAGAAACCAACTTGAAATTTATGGAGATGAAGTCCCTCACAGTGTCGATGAACTTGAAGGTGATGCGCCATTGGCTGTAGTCAGATGTTGTACACCATATAGAAGCGAATTCCAGTTCAGCGTTATAGAGATCGTCGTTCATGTTGGTCAGAACGAATGACGAAGAAGAAAAATCAGTGGCAAAGGTCGAGTGGGACATGGTAATCTGAGATGAATCAGGGAAGGGGGATGGAAGGGTTTCCAGATTCTTGTCCAGTTTTTATGGCATTTCAACCTGATGCTGCGCAATTCGAGGGGAGTGATCAGCTACGATAAGAAACCAACATGAGGCAAGTCGGATTCTGCACTCCTTGGTCTGAAAGGGTCGAAAGAATTCCAAGCAAGAAAATGTAAAGGCCGCGAACTAATCATGTTTTCTGATTCAACTGCTTTTTTGGCTAGTTGGGCCTTGAAGGCGGAAAAGAAGTAAGCAGTATCACAAGGCAACTTGTTGAGATGACGAAACGACGAAGTGATGTGGGAGTAAATTATCAGGCAACGCTCGAAGTAAGCCATTCTCTGCATTTCCTGAGGTATTCAAGACAAATAAATGAAATATAAATATGCATAAGGGGTCAAATTAGCCGTATCCAAAACCCAGGCAACATTCAGCTGTTAGATATCCGAACAATTTCCGAAGATACGAGGAGATAACAAGTTTCAGGACTCCAGCAGAGAAAACGAGTCAGAAATCTTCCATACTCTTTGATGGGTGGCGTTACGGTGTCGAAGCGTGGAAGCAGAAAACAATAACATGACTCCAAGGTCCACAAAAGATCCCGGAATTGGAGTAATTGAAAGCATCAGAAGGGGTACAAAAAACCCACAGAATCAGGCGTCTGAGTCCCGAGTTTTACTTTAGAAATCAGTTCCACCTAAGGCTCAATGAACTTGCAATGAACAAACACCAGGGCGAAATTCCAACCATGAGTTAGTTATTGTCGTTACACAGTTAAACTAAAGTATATCAGGCTGTTAGGATCCAAGACAACTGTGTAGGACATTGTTTGCGGGCGAAGTCAAGAGCGGATGCACTGGAAGAAGATGCCCAGATTCGGAACCAGTCTGAAGGAACTTTTGACGGACCACATAGGCGACAGCCATATTCTGATGAAGCCCAGTCACCGAGCTGTAGATAGCGCCCATCCTCTGGGCCTGAATACTGCAGCTCTTCTTCGGGCTTTATCGAGATGTTCCCCGAGCCCAATCTTGCGCACTGGCACGCCTTGATGAACCACACGTTCGAGTACAGCGACTCGTGGATCGTCGTAGCGTCCCGGGGATCCTTGGTTTAGTGGCGCTGGCGCTGACATTTTGATGACGGTGACAAATTTGGGGAGCTTGCTACATGTATGATGTAGCAGTCTCAACCGGCGAATTAGCCCAACACCGACACTCACACCTTTCAGCTGAGATCCAGGCTGTGTGTCTTTCAGCCCAGTATCCTATAGTGTGGCAACGTTGAACTAGGGATTGAGAACGGCAATGTAAGTATACTGAAATTGAATGCGAAATACTCTCGGTTGGTGCGGAGATGATATGGAGGGGGAAATGAGAGGGAAATGAGACAGCAGGAGTGTTAGGTGCTTTGCCATAGAGACTCGGATGGCATAAAATGCAAAGTACAAGGCTTACGCCACCGCCAGAACCGCTGCTGGTGGCATGGATGAGGAGGTTGCTGGGCGAGCGTATCGATTGCCCACCGGCCGCTCTCGTTGGGGCTCGCCGTGCACAGAAAGACGGGCGTGTTGCCCACGCAGCGTGAAGGAGAACATGCTCGTGACCGGGTTCTCAAAGGTGTCGAAGGATAATTTGTGCGTGTAGTTCACCTTGCCCTTGGATGAGGAGACTCCGGTGCTTGTAAAGGGAGGGGAGAGGGAGGGGCACGCGGCCGAGTTGGGGATGCAATGGGCGAGCTTGGGCGAGATGGCTGCTTCATTGCGCTCCGCAGCGGAGGCGCTAGGGCGTTGGACATGGTGGTGGTTGTGGTTATTGACGAAATTAGGGTCAAGATCAGACAGATATAGCGGAGTTTCAATTGGGGGACTCACTCAAGACTGGCGTATAATATCTGAAGCTCGAATGCTCGCTGGCCTCATACGCGAGGAGTTTTTACCTTGAATTTGTTCCGCAAAACCCGTATACTTATGTGGACCACGTTTCCAGTCCATTGAAAAGGGTGGCTAATTAGACACATTGGCTGCTTGGCGTCCACCGCTCTGTGTTTTAGAAACTTCCAATGATACATATCCTGAAATTGAACGGAAAAGGACAGCAGATCTCGTGCTCTAAAAATATGTAGGCACTTTAGTGAGGCTGCAAGTTGGGATATTAGGAAGACAGGATAGTTCGAGATCCGGTGAAATAGTTTCACAACCCCAAGGCGACTGCTAACTGCTTGTTACTGTAGTGAGTGACTGTTTGAACCGCCACAGGAAAAAAACCGATGACGATGGGTTGTACATGTTGAGGAAAAAGAAAAAGAAAACAAGTACATGCATGTATCAAATCGAACCTGCACCTATGTACGCAACCACGCCGTTTTTGCGATCTTCTTCTGCTTTTTCTGTTCCTTAAACCGCTCCTATAAAGCAAAAGCAAAATGAAATCAACACAACCCACATCGAAAACAGAAGGAAATGAAAATGACGCACAATATCCTTCTTACTTGGCCTCTTCCTCTTCTTCCCGCCCTCTCCGTCTTCTCCTGCGCCTGCTTCGCCCTCCTCGCCCATGAGCCGCCCCCGCGCTTCGCGAGATCCTCCTCCCACTTGTCGACGTCGAAGTAGAAGGAACTCATGCGCTTCGCGCGCTCGTACTCCGAGAGATGCGCGGGTGTGCGGACTGCAGTTGATGATGAAGAGGAGGGAACGAGGGACGACGACGACGAAGATACGGATGCGAAGCGCCCGGTGCGGGCGTTGAATTGTGCTGTGAATGTTGGGAGGGCTGTGGAATTAGGATCGAAATTGGGAGTGGGAGTGGGAGTGGGATTTAGTTGGGTTGGGTTTCGAAAGGTCAAAAGTCAGTGAGTTGTTTGCTTGGAACGAAGAGGGAAGGAAGGAGGGAGGGTTTTAAGAAGAGAGGACTCACATCCTGGAACCAACTGTCCAGGAGCCGTGGCTGACGCAACGAGCGATGGATCGAGCCGCGCGAGGAGGGGGTCGATGCCCTGCGCGAGGGCGGCGGCTTCGATGGCTGCGTTCTGGGCTGCGACTGCAGACATTGGGGGCTGCCGTGCGCTCGAGCTAGAGCTGGGTTCAGATTCATCTTCTTGCTCTTGCTCTTGTTCTTGCACTTCTGCTGCCTCGGAGGCTTGCTGCTGCAGGGTGTCGGTGGAGGCAGAGGCAGAGGCGCCCTCCGGGACAAGCGGGTTCGTCCATGTAGTCTGCTGCGTGGCGGCGTTGAAGAAGTAGTACGCGTTATAGTCCGGGCTCCAGACCGCCTGCCATTGCGCCGCTGCGTCCGGTGCTGGGGTTGTCTCTTCAGTCGTTGGTTCGTTGTTGTCCTCCTCTTTATCCTCAGAGTCGGAATTAGGCTCCAGTGGTGTACTCTCTTTGTCTCTCTCCTTGGATACGGGGACGGGGACTTCTGCATGGCTCTCGTCAGTGGTGAGTTTAGTAGAAGAGGATGATGAGGATGACGACATGATAGCAGTTGTTGGTTGGTGGTGAAGAAAGGTAGGTTGAGGCAAGGTAAATTCAAACTCCGTCGTTCGTCGACTGCCTCCGACATGATCACGCCAATGTTTTCTTTGTGTTTTCTCAGCTTGCTCGAGATATTATTTTGTCGTCGATCTATGACATTACATTACATCAACTTGGTGTATGCGATATGTGGCTATGATTTTGAAGGTATAATTTCGACTGAAGTTACAGTCTGAATGAAATTGAAATGATGATGCAGTTGAGTGGGAGTCTTATTTCTGTCCCATTGAATGTCAGGATTTATATCATCGTACCGTGCAGGTAGTATGTATTCCGTATTGTTATCTGCAGTCAGTGCCCATGTTTACACCTGGAGAGTGCCGTGTAGATCCCACGGCATCATCATTGCGCCACTCTCCTCCCATCCCATAGCGTACATCCCAGCGATTCTTGCAGAGCTTGCGTGAAAGGCTACCTACACTCAGGAATTCCCTTAATTGAATCGCTAGTCGTTCGCCAGGCACAGCCCCCAACCGCAGTAGTAACTGCTTCAAATCTAGCGAGCATTTTCTGACTCGAATGGCAACCGATATTCGAGTATCTATTCTTGGTACGTGAGCTCATGAAATGAAATACTAAGGTTAACCGCCGCTTTTTGTACCGGTTGGTAAGCACATGTGTTCTGTCCATAGGTCATTAGGCCTTTAAAAAACTAAAATTAAATTATTCTCGTCCTTTCAGAACGACCATGTTTACCTGAGGGCTCCGGACGGTCTAAGCTTCCGATTCAAGGCCCAAGAGCCTGCAGATATGAATGCTTCGGGATTGCTGGACGAGGCGGATACTATTCTACTTACTTTTGGGGCATAGATACGGGTTTTAGTCCTTGGTGGTCCAGTATCAGAACTCGTCCACGAGAACTATTGGGAACAGCGGAAGGCCTTCTATATAGTCGGAAACAAACAGGACGCTGTGGATCCAAAGTTGGAATGCGTCAAGTATTCTGGAAGTATGGAGACGAAGTTTACTCTGCGTTGGTAACTTGTAAGCTGTTGGTACCCTGAGTGGAAGGGGCATCGAAGGATTGATCTCCTCTATAGGCAGATTGTATATTTGTTCTACTCACAGTAAACGGCGCGACTGAAAGAGGATAATGGGAATCAAACGTACCCCATAGGACTCACTGTTGAATCTCGCCTCCAAAAACATTTGGACGAGTGCGATCATAGGCTTTGGACGTGATTGCATTCACCTTTTTTTCTTCCAGTGCCTCCTGATGTCAACAAAGACATTCGTCGTTTCAGATGCAAAATGTCAGATTGTATCTTCATTATTTCTACTTCTGACTCCAGACTCCGATGACCTTCCAACAACCCCGGATGACGATACCGCCTTTGAGATGCCCCGGAAGCCGAGGCATATAACAGACGACTCGAAGCTTACAACACCGGGGAATTACGTCAACGTTAACGTTAATCCTCAAGCGCCTGGACCCTTCGAGAGATCAAACAAGATCTTTCTGCTCGCCCATACCACCATACCGGTACCGCAACCTCAATACCTTCACCTAGAAGAAGTGCTGATCACTGATTTTATCCCGATCGATGTTTCTGGAGTGCAGGGATTCGCTCAGCGCTTTCTACCAGTGTCGCATAGCGTGCACTCTTAGAAGATATGTATTCTAGATGCGACGTATTATCAGCGAGAGACCGAGCAATATTGAACTAGGAGTTGTCAAGGGATAACACTTCAACCCTAATATGTGGAACGGCCCTTTTCGTGACGTGGAGAAATTTCGCGAATGGATAGCACATATTGCCAATCACGCTTATATCGCGAGCGCTGAAATCTTTCGTATGAACAATCCTTGTCTCACTTGCCCTCCTCCAAAGCTAGACCTCCCATAAGACTGCAATTGGACACCGCTGGTGCTCACACATTATGATCTGAGCCTTGCCAATGCCATGCTCTCCGGCGACGCCGTGCTGTGGATTGTCGATTGAGCGGATAGCGGATTTTACCCGGCGTGGATGGAGTTCGTGGGCATGAGGCGCTATGAAGAAGCGCCTGAGTCATGGATGCGTTGACAGTCGTTCATCGCAGGTTCTTCTTGTGAGTTAGTTATTATTTAGAGCCATTTCACTAGAGTAGCGTGTGGTTTTGGCTCAGGTGCCCCCTGAGAGGACTACTGGCCATCACCTATTGCGATAGTAGATAGTGGTTAATCGTGTATTTCAACCCAGGTAGCTAGTTTATAAAGATTAGATAGGCAACGAAAAACTGAACATAAAAGTTCGGGCAGAGAAGCATATAAAGATCATGTAGACTTGATGTAGACGAGAAAACATAATACGACAGAACACAATACGACAGAACACAATACGACAGAACACGATATCAACATAGACGGAAAACAACATCATCCAACGCAATGTACAGCGGACTTATATTCAGGGTAAATAGCCCTGAGAACTCTGCTTAGACGGCATAAATAGAAAGAAGATAAACTTTCAATAAAATACTAATATACACCGGGAACAACCAATTTCAGGCTGAGGGATTGTGATTAGATTAGGGGGTGAATGGTGCACTATTCCGGGGGCAGGTGGCCATTGTGATTCTCGTGAGAAGACATATCCAGTATTTCCAATGTACTGTACGATTTTAATCTGGATCGTCTGGCGCACTCCGCCCCTATGTGCCATATCATTCAAAAGCCCTCTATTTACGAGGTTTTGAATTTGGGATAGAACCCAATGCGAAACGCCTATCTCGCCATCGAGGAGTTCGTAGAAGGGAATATGTCTAGCCATGGCGTCCATTATCTGGCGGACTGTCGTGCCTGGCGTTGCTTGAACCTGGGCCAGCTCAACAGCTAGCGAAATATCCGTCGTGAATCGAGCAAGATGGGCCATGAAGTCAACTTGAGTGAATCTTCGGGCATTTGGTAAGGCTGCCATTGACTGGGCATACTCGGTTGCCACAGAGCGACCAGCACGCAAATGGATATGTATGTTACGGAGGCCCCTCACAGAGACTGCCAACTCCATGGATAAGCGCCACTCATTGTAACTGGGCGATGTACACCAAGCATAAACATTTTTGATTGGGACATCGTACAGGTCATTCTGCATGTTCCTCATAGTGAAAGAATTAGGCAGAAAAGACATGGGATACTGAAAGACTTTCAGAATAGGGGGTGGAATGATTTCCTGGTCTTGACTGGGTTTTATGCCATTTCAATCTAACACTGTGACTCAGTCATCAACTACAATAAGTCAAGTCAACACGAGGCAAGTTGCAAGTTGCACCTTAGCCTGAAAAGGCCGAAGAATTCCGAGGAACAATAATTAAAGGCAGCGAATTAGTAATGTATTCTGATTAAACTACCCTGTTTTGGCCAGTTGGCCCGTGAAAGCAGCAAAGAAGCATGCAATATCACAAGGCAGATTGAGATGGTTAACCCATGAAGCAATTTAGGGACAAGCCTGAGATCCTCAGGACAGACGAAAGACATGTCAGGGTAAGAAGCGTGCTAGGTTGGCATATCTAAGTGTCTTCAAGTTTGGTCCAAGTTGAGTCACAATCAATAATTGGCACAGAAACCTAAGCAAGACTCAGCTGTTATAAATTCGATCTGTTTCCGAGGTTTTTATCTCTAGCAGAGATAACAAGCCTGGTTGGTGTTGTTGCGCTAAAATATGAGAGCAGTGAACACAGTGGTATCGTGGCAAATGATGCTAGGAGCAGGGAACGAGAGCAAGACATTAAGGTCCCCATGTATATCCACATTCACGGTAATTAAAAGCACCAGAAAAGGTAGAAATAAACCAGAGACCCGAAGGTGTGAGTGCAGAATTTTCCTTTAGATCACAGACGCCAGTCGGGCCTAAAGTGTAATACACACACATCAGGGTATGTGTGTAGGGGAAATCAAGAGTGAATGCACTAGAGAACCCTGGGCTCGGAAGTCAAGGGACCTTGGAGAATCCACCAGGCACCTGAAAGATGAACGATTCCAGATGCCATGCTAGAATGCATTACAATGCATGTGCTGGACCACATATGCAGAGATAGGTAAGGGATGGCAAAACCGCGGGTCGGGATTCCAACAACCTTCGGTCGAGTTACTTCAAGAGATCATTCCTCGGAGTGAATGCTTAGTTATCTACATCCCATTCAGAGAGTTTCATACTTCCCACAAACTTTTCATTATAGTGTGGTTGTAGTCTTTGTGTGCCCATACTGACTCGAGACTGTGCGGATAAAATCACACAGTACAATGCCTTTTTCTCCAGTGCCGTCCTTTGTCATGCATATCAATTCAAAAGCTACCATAGTTAAAATTTTACACCCATCTAAAATCTAATGGGTGGGGGCCAATAGTCATCGCGAGGGTCATCTGAGCCCAAGTTGGCCGCTTTCCTAATGAAGTGGCTCCAAATAGTGTCAAGACCAGGACTCGAAGATCCTGAAATGAATGAAAACCACCGTTTCCACGACTCAGGCGCTCGTTCATAGCGCCTCATGCCCATGGATTCCAACCATGGGGGTAAAATCCACTATCTGCCCAATCAATAATCCATAATACGCCATTATCGGAAAGCATGACATTGCTGAGGCTAAGATCGCAGTGCGTAAGTACCGGGGTCCAATTGCAATCGGGTGGGAAATTTAACTGTGGGGGTGGAGGGACGAGGCCAGGATTGTTCATGCGAAAAAGTTCATCGCTGGTGATCCAACCGGTATGTGCAATATGTGCTATCCAGTTGCGAAATGTCTCTGCATCACGGAAAGGGCCATTAAATATGTAAGGGTGGAAGAGATGTCCCATGACATGACCTCGTTCGATACTACCCGGTCTGTCGCTGGTAATACATCTCATCTGGGAAACATATCTTCTAAGGGTGCAGGCAATGCGAAACTGATAGAAAGTACTGAGCGAGTCCCAGCACTCAAGAAGCATTGTTCCCGGGATAAAATCAGTGATGAACACTTCTTTGAGGTGAAGATATCGGGGCTGGGGTACCGGTATGTTGGTATGAGAGCGCACAAAGATGGTGTTGAACCTCTCGAAGGTACCTAGTCGTTTGAGGATCAAAGTGGAAGCGATTTTGTGTGCAGGTGGGGCAGGCTTGAATATTGAATTTTCCGGAGCTGCGAAACGTTTGCTATAAGCAATGGCTTCCGGTGTCTTAATCATCTCCCATGCGACATTGTCATCCGAGATCACTGGAAGGTCATCGGAGTCTGGTGTCTGAAAGTGAAAAGAATCAAATCAAAATCTGACGTTTAGCATTTGAAACGGCGAACATCTTTGTTGATACCTAGAGGCACTGGAAGAGAAAATATTACTGTAATCATGTCCAAGCCCCATGATCGCATTCGTTCAAATGTGTTTTGGAGACGAGATCCAATACTGGGTCCTATGGGGTGCACTTGATCCACTTGATCCTGTTTCAGTCGCGTCACTAAGGGCAAGTATGCGACGCACCTATAGAACAGCACAGCTCTTCGATTCCGCTTCCATTGAGGGCACTAACAAAAGCACAAGCTACGCTTGTACAGAGTGTAAAATATGAAGTCATCCTTTCAGGATACTTAGCATATTCTGAACTTGGATTCAGCACATCTCGCTTGGTTCCTATCATGTAGAAGGCCTTCCTTTGTTCCCAATAGCTATCGCGAATGAACTTTTGATATTGGCCCAATACGCTCCCATGTTCTTTATCCAAACCAAAAGTCAGTAGTATTCCGTCCGCCTCGTCAAGCAATTCTGAAGAGTTCATATCAGTCTCTTGGGCTTTGAATCGGAAGCTACGACCGTCCCTCGTCCTAAGGTAAAAGTAGTCATTCTAAAATATGACAAGCAAATTAGTTTCAACGACTAATGAGGTATCGACACTACGAACTTACCAACCGTTTGCACAGCGCTGTCCGTCCACTGTCTGGGGCACCTAGTATAATCGATCGCTCACCGTTGGTCTTTCGATTGCTGACTCAAGGCAAATCCTACGTACCTAGAATAGATAGTCGAATATCGGCTGGCATTTGGATTTAAAAAGGCCTGCAAATCTTGGATGTAGATTCGGCAGTCAGTTGAATGACTATGGAAATCAATTCCTTCTGTTTGCCTTATAATTAGCTTGGGCAGCCTGTCGCGTGCAATTCGTAAGAACCAGGGTGGCAGGAGTCAAGAAGCGTGGACTTGTTGATGATCCGACCAGTCAGTGACGCAGATGTGTTAACTTTCGCACGAACCAAGCTGTGTTGAAGCTGAGTACACATAGAGATTCTTTAGATAAAGCTAAGAACAGAACAAAGGCAAGGCTATAGCTACATTTTTGGAGGTACATGGAAATTTACAAATTGCGTAGGAACGCTGCCAGCATGCTCGACAGTTTGTGTAATTATAGCAAAATTCCTGTAGCATTTACATGTCCATCTGGAATCTGAAGTGCACGAAACCTCTGCCGTAGAAAGTCGTACTTCACTTTTTCCCTTGTCTTCCTATGCGAGAGTAAAGCGCCTCCGCAAAAGGCGCTGGATCGTCTGTCTTTCCTCCTCAGCTTGTCTTTTATTTTTCCGTCCTGATGATCTCTGTCGTAGGGTCTAAAAGTGGCTCAGCTCTATTCCGGCCGGTGGAGCTTTATTTAAGCTTGAATCCTAACCTGTGCTTCACCAGAGCAATATATCCAACCTTGCTTAGGCTTATCGAGACCTTGTCCATGTCTCGGCGCTTTGTGGATATCGTCGCAACCACCCAGGAGGCGGCGTCCCTCGTTTGCGTTTGAGAGCGTTCTTTGTCATTTCGCCTCCACATTCACGTACGCGGCCTTATGCAAGGTTGCGATATTTCTCCCGACGCGCTTCCAGAGCTTTCTCGATGAGCACTTTGGGATAGGGCATGGTGGCTCTCTCGTATTCCCGAGATTGAATAGCTTGGGTTTCTGCGATTGCGTCGTATATATTGGCTTTTCTAAAAGAAATTTAATTAGACGTCAGGTTATGCGATGAGACAGATTAACTAAGCATTGCTTATGGAACTTGACTCCAATTTCCAGCCATTCTATCAGCATTCAACGTTCAACAGGCATCTGGTTTCGACCAGTGTCTTGTTCTCCTGCATTTTAATCTATTGCACGGAATGAGTGTTTCCAGACAATCAGGACTGACAATAACCGTCTCCTTGAAGCTTGATCCTTGATGGTTCTGTAAGCTAGTCATGCCAGTCCGACAAGCCGTAACCGTTACACCAAAATGGCGCTATAAATACACTCTGGCATCTAGTTGCTCGGACTGTATCACTGCTGGCGTTGATCACTGTATGTCGGACATACAGCAATTTATATACATGACTTATGTAATAATTGATGTATGTATAGTATACAACAATTATGTTTAGAAATAATACAGATATCAGACATATATTGTGTTCGGTGGCTGTATGTTAAACAAACGCTATTTCTTTTCTTTGGCTGTTTGTCAAAGATACAGAATAGCTGTATATAATTACTGTATGTTTTATATACAGATATGGTGTATATAATTGCTGTATATTATACAAACATAACTTGTCTAAATAAAACTTACAGTTAAAGAACAGAATTTCTGTTAGTAAAACAAACAGAATTTGTGTATGTAATTACTGTATGTCGAACTTACACTGAAACATACAGTATTCAACTGGCTCAGGTATGTTTTGGTGTAAGTTTGACATACAGTAATTACATACACAAATTCTGTTTGTTTTACTAACAGAAGTTCTGTTCTTTAACTGTAAGTTTTATTTAGACAAGTTATGTTTGTATAACATACAGCAATTATATACACCATATCTGTATGTAAAACATACAGTAATTATATACAACTATTCTGTATCTTTGACAAACAGCCAAAGAAAAGAAATTATGTTTAATCAGGTGTTTTATTTACTTACAGCTTAGAAACAGAAATTGTGTTTGTTCAAAATACAGCCACCAAACACAATATATGTCTGATATCTGTATTATTTCTAAACATAAATGCTATATGTCATACTTACATCAATTCTTACATAAGTCATGTATATAAATCGCTGTATGTCAGACATACAGCGGTCGGCGCCAGCAGTGTATATGAAGTGGTGAGCCGCCAGGCTTACAGGTTCCTTTACATTCGGTTTCTTGGATCCTGGGTCCAGAACTCCTTTGGCATTAAATTTCCCGCTGATGAATCATCTGTCCACTTCGCGTTTGAATGGTGCACACTTTCTCTTAGTTATGCTGATGAAAACTGGCTTTACAACGACTTCCACTGAACCCGGATTGCATCTTGATTGAATCTTACTCTGGTGTTTCAACACCGCGGTTTTGGGTCTACCTAGGTTCTATATTCCCTAACACAGTACTTTCTCTGACATACAAATCTCGGGCGCTGAGACTGGATTTCATCTGGTACTTATCGCAGACTCCACATTATTCCGATGTGTCTGATGTGTCGTGTTTGCGTCTTGCTCCTATGATTCGATACACCGTCGATCAGGAATACGGCGCAGATGTGACTCGCTATCTCTGCAAGGAAGCTAACAATTGCTATATCCTCGTGTCCTCGGACGAACATTTTATCACGGACACATTACAGGAAAATTCGTGTTAATCATCTCTGGTCTCTGAAGTTTCGATGATCTCTAGGCGTAACGGCCAATTTTTACGGCTTTTGTTCCCCGCTATTCAAGAGACATGTGGCCATCATATTGCATCGTATTTTCCCGAGTGCTCGTTTTCATACTGCAAGTATCTATGTGCCGTGCTAATGTATCCACTGGTCTTAAGATCTTACGTCTCACTTCTCCCGGATTTTTGGGTATCTCTGATTATTTTCTGGTACCCTTAAAAGACCCAGAATCGTACCCATGATCGTAACTTGTTCTTAAAGCGAGCATTTGTGGATCCTGGCCTCGTGTGCCTCTTTACTTTTCCACGATTTTAACAATCAATCACCGGGGCCAAAAACATGACTCGCTATTGCTAGTACCTGAGGCTTCTGTCAGGAACCTTGTACGGAGTTTTAATACCATGGTTACCCTAACTAGCAGCTCGTTCATAGAGGATTGCTATTGCAATATGTTTCTTTAGTTGAATTCGACCAATTGGACAACCGAAGTCGCTCACTATAACGGCAATCTAAAAGCTGATTTTCCAGAGCATGGAGCCACAGCCAACATCCACCGGAATCCTTATGTCATTCTTTATTGTATCTGATCTCCGATACACAGCAGCTCAGATAAACTAGCAAGTAAGCCCAGATAAATATTCCATCCGCCTCCTTACTCTTCGTCAAACTCTCAGAACACCATGTCCCCAGTCAATCTCCCTGGACTCCACAGTCGTTTGCCCTAACCGGCATGACGCAGGATTTGTTGGATGAGCAATTATCTTATGCTTCCATTTGGTGTGCCACTATGAATCATGATAATTGGAGATTATCCTTCAAATTCAGCCGAACTATACGTAGTCTCGACTTCCTGCAAGTCTTATTGGCCGCTGGTATTTCTGTACCGTCCAGTGAGGACAATCCGATGGTGTCAGAACAGGTCAACCCAGGCGGTTGAAAATACACTCTTGTTTATTTTTACCCTAATGAACATCTCCACACCACTGACACATTTGCAGTCGAGTTGGCTCGGGTCAATATCAGGGGAAGGAACCACTGTGCGCGATATCTTACGCATCGTGGCTCAGAGAATTCCTTACTACGAGCTCACCTCCGACGATAATGGAAATTCTTATTGGATCTGATCTCATGTGGAAGGTTTTCTATCCGATGGCACTTTCCATGATACGCCCGGAACGGGGTACTTAAGACTATAGAAAACAAGATTGTTGCATATGTAGATGGCGCTGGATATAGGGCCTCAAATCTGGGCGCTAGTCGCCACCAGTGGTGGGCACATGTCATAATGGACCTCCCTGAACCAGCATGCGTCAGTTTTTCTTTCTTATAAGTGATCTCTTTGATTAACAGAATTATTATACTTATGTTGCATATCTTGAATTCCCAAAAGGCTTCGTGACAGCTAGCCGATAAATTTTTCTCAATATGTTCAATATGGTTTGCGTAGATTCTCTCCGACCTTGCTGTGTCTCCAAATAATTTTCTATCACTTGTCTATTTTCGTTACATAAACTCGACATGAAATTAAGTACATATGTAGTTATTTAGAATCTAGAAAGGTTGCGGCCAATAGTACTCGCGGGGTAGAATCGACCCCAGATTTGCCACATACCTACTGAAATATTCCCATATAACATCAAATCCAAAGGAAGAGCCCACAATAAATGAGTGCCATCGCTTCCATGACTCTGGTGCCGTATTATACCGCCTCATTCCCATTGATTCCAGCCACCGAGGGTAGAATCCGCTGTCCGCCCAATCAATAATCCACAATAATCCATCGTCTGCAAGCATGATGTTGCCAAGACTAAGGTCACAGTGGGTGAATACTAGCGTCCAGTCGCAACCAGAAGAAAAGGTAGGTCGTGGAGGTGAAGGACCAAGTTCAGGATGATTTTTGTGAATATCTGATTTCCATATCCAACCAAGATGAGCGACATGCGCTATCCAGTTCCGGAAGGACTCTAGATCTTGAAAAGGGCCGTTCCATATTTGAGGCGCGAAGAGGGTCCCGATGACGAGGCCACGTTCGATACTACCTGGTCTCTGGCTGGTAACGTGCCGCAGCTGCGATACATATCTTCTAAGTGTGCATGCAATGCGAAATTGGTAGAAGATGCTGAGCGAGTCCCAGCATTCCAGAAGCATTGATCCTGGGATAAAATCAGTGATAAGGGCTTCTTTGAGGTGAAGGTATCGAGGCTGCGGGACTGGGATATTGGTATGAGCACGAACAAAGATGTTATTAGATCTTTCGAAGTGACCCAGTCGTTTGGCAATCAACGTTGAAGCAATTTTCCACGTGGGGGCAGAGTTGAAGATAGGATTGCTGTAAGCTGCGAGGCGTCTATTGAAAGCAATGGATTCTGGTGCTTTAATCATCTCCCATACAGTATCATCGTCCGGAATGGCCGGAAGGCTATCGGAATCCGGTACCTGGAAAAGCAGTCAGCTTCTATCATAATGGTATGAATGTAATTAACAAACGTCTTTGTTAATATCACGAGGTACTGGAAGAGCAAAGAGAAACGCAAGTACGTCAAACACCCATGACCTGGTCCGATCCAGAGTTCTATGAAGATGCGACCTAATCGAAGGCTGCACAGGGTGCACTTGTTCCACTGTACGTCGTTTGAGTTGCTTGAGAGGATAAAAGATAAATTCAACTGAACTCCCCTGTAGAGCAGCACAGCTCGTCCAAACCGAGCCCGTTCAAAATACTAACCGCAGCACATGCTATCGACGTACTGAGAGTGACCAACGTTGTCAATCTACTGGGATAGTCGGCATATTTCGAGTTCGTGGCAAGCAGATCATGCTTGGTTCCTACAATGCAGAATTGTTGCTTTTGCTGCAAGTAATAGTCGCGAACGAGGTTCTGGAACTGGCGTACAGGTTCCAAAAACTCCTCATTCAGGCTGAATGTAAGGAATACAATATCCGAATCATCCAATAATCCAGCAGTGTTCATAGTTGCTTCCCTGGCAAGGAACCGGAAGCTGCGACCATCGCTAACCCTGAGGTGTTCGTGGTGATTCTGTTGGGAGTGAGTTCATTTCTGAAGATGCGGTGGCCGATGAGGGACACCAAAATTCACCAAATGTTGACAGAGCGTTGTCCTTCCACTTCCTGGACTTCCTGTATGTTGAGGTATCTAAATGAGCTAAGCCGATCATCAGGATTGGGTTACTCACCGAGAATAGACACCCGGATGTCGGTTGACACTTTGCTGTGCAGTCTCATATTTATTGACTATCCAAGTCCAAATATTAAACAGAATTATGTCTATGAATAGTAGTCAAGCTTGATATGTCAAGCAGAGATAGATCCTGCTGTTATTTGCGAGCTATGTGTAGAGCTGTACGTGAATGTGGTCAGAGTTTGTAAATAGAGGAAGCAAGGAGCTTCAACACAACTTCAACAATGATCATGAGTCGTTTCGTGAGAATACAGGCATCCACCGGCTACTGTGACACAACTAGCCGGTGTTACACTTCAACGGTAATTCTCACTTTTCACATTGATTTTTGCACCTATTAACACAAATTCTTTTGTATATTGTAGCTACTACTCAGGTCTATAAATTTGTAGTAAAATTTTATTTTATTTCGTGCTGAGTACAGGTGTATTTTTGGTCGAAACAGTAATGTAACATGTTAAATTATAGTAAGTTGAAATTTATTTGAGATCTTCTACAATTTGGGCCCCACATAGATGTAAAATTTTGGTCTAGTAATATATCTAATATGCATATCAACATCCTGTAGCAATTTGAGGGCCCTAGCATGTGAGCAAGCATCAGTGCAGGTCTTTAAAAATCGTGAGAATTTCAAAAATAGAGGCTGCCGCAAGGTTGCCTTGAGGCACATTTTGTGTCGACAGAATGGCATCTGGTGCTCTTCAAATCTCACCTCCACCTCATACTCTCATTCTCTACTCAATCTGATGCCTGGCCGAGCAAAATCACTACTTGAAAAATCCAGAAAATATAAGCAAAAACATGATCAGCTGATGGCTCAAGCTGTCAAAGCATATCAAGCTGAGCAGAAGAAGCCAAAGAATGTGCGGATGGGGCTGCGTAAAATATGCATGCTTTTTGAAGGCATGCATATTCAAGAAACCAATGGCGAGCAGATTAAACTTTGCCATATGACGCTGAAACGTTTAGTAGAAGGTGGAAGTACTCATGAACAGGCTAATGCAGACCGTGCTTGGCTTACACCGGAGAGGAGAAGATTGTTGTTGAGTTTCTTAATGAGGTTGCAAGCCGTGGATTCCCATATGATCATATGCAGCACCAGGGAACTAGTGGACCAAATTGCCAGTGCCCAACTAGGAGATGCATTTCCTGTAACAGGTGTTGGTATTAACTGGACCTACCGATTCAAGGTCAGGAATGGGGATGATATCAAGATGTCCCGATCACGACCTTTGGAAGATAAAAGAGGTCGTGCAGCCAACCCTGCCAACAACACTCTTTGGTTCGAGACCATTCTTCTGGGCACAATCACAAAATATTCAATCAAGCCTATCAATATGTATGCATCTGATGAGATTGGATTTCAGGGACAAGGTCAAGGAGAGCGGGAGTTTGTTTTTGGCCCTCGTACCAAAGGAGACCCATACCAGCAGCGTGCAGGAACACGGGAGAATATCACTGGTATTGTGACTATCTGTGCAGATGGGACAACCATTCGTCCAGCTGTGATATTCAAGGGCAATGCATACAATATCAGATGGGGAGATAATAATCCTCTCAAGGCTTCGTATGAATTTCGCTTTTTTGATCAAGAAATACTGATTATTCAAATTTTCCCTTTTTAGATTAGGATATCAGAAGAAGGGCTGGACCGATGGAGAGATTGGCATTGAGTGGATCAAGCATTTTGATCAAATGACACGCACAAAGGCCAAAAACGAGCACCGGTTACTGATTGTGGATGGCCATAATTCCCACTACACTGTTTCCCTTCTTCAATATGCCCGCGAGCACCAGATTGTTATCATCTGCTATCCTGCACATGGAACACACATTTATCAAGGTCTTGATGTTGTGATTTTCTCACCTTTGAAAAATATCTTTCACAGGAACGAGATAACTGGTTCCGAAGCACTGGTCAACCCATGGACAAAAACAATTTTTGCAGATTTTTCGAAGGCCTATGTCGCTGCTCTGACACCCGAAAATATCAAAATGGCTTTTAAAAAGACTGGAATCCATCCATATGACCCATCTGTCATTACAGAAAGCATGCTTGCTCCAAGCAAAGACACATCCTATGAGGTTCACCTCCCAGTGCCCATGAAACAGGCCTCAGAACCTGTCCAAGCCCTTGCCAAGGCACTCCGTGATTTACAACTTGTGGATTCCAGCAGCTCAGTTGATACCGAGACGATGACATCAGCTGCAGAGATAAGGAGCATGGAAACCGCTGATGTTGCCGGACCGCGGGAAGTCCGGATCACATGCTCATCTAACCCGGTGTTGAATCAGTCAACGAGAAATTCAACACCTGCAACGACCTCCACCACTCCATCTCCATCCCCAGACTCTACTCTTCAGGTGCTCGCAAATACTGTCAACTCTTTGAAGCAGACAAACCTTGGCCATCTTGTTTCCCACACCCCTGCTGTCTCTTCTGATCCTATGCCCTCCCACACCACTCGCACAAAGAAGAGTCTGTCTGGATCTGTCAACAACCGTATTGCTGCCCTCGAAATACAGCCCTGCACTCCCAACGAGCTTCTTCTCCTCTCTGCCCTCCGTGAATCTGAAGCCCATGTCAATAGGATGGAGATCCATGCTTTTGAGCTCCAGGCATCCCACATTCTGAATGAGGCCTATGCTCGACGACTTAAGCAACAACTGGCAGCAAAAGAGGAGAAAAAGTCGAAGAAGAAGGCTGGGAAGCTGGTAGGGGATGGCCTCCCTCGCCTCCTTACAGGTGACCAGTTCTATGAGCTTGCAAAGGAGAAGGAGAGGGAGATCCGCGATGGGGAAAGGCTGAAGGAGGACAGGAGAGGGGCCAAAGAAAGGTACAGAGAGGCCCTTGCACTGTGGAAGGTTGCAGATGAGCGAAGGAAGGGGAGGCTGCAGAGGCTAGGGTGAAGAACAAGAAGGCCACCGAAGATTTCAACAAGAAGAAGGCAGCTGCAACGAAGAAGGGAACAAAGTTGAAGAATTCTGACAAACCTACCCCCATCCCCATCCCAAAAGCGATTCCGAGGCCAAAATTGAAGGATTTTTCAGACGGTTTTTGCAGGCAGGTGCTCCTGGTGACGACGAAGATGATAGGGAGGTTTTGAGGCTGTGGAGAGTGGCAGCGAGGGCAGCGAGGACGACGAAGACGATGAGGATGAAGAATAATCGATTTCCGGGGCCATCCGGGCCGGGCCGCCGTCGCGTGTCACACTCAATAGTGTGGCTCATTTTGTACCTCTCTCTCGTATTTTGTGTATATTCTCACCATCCCTTCCTCTTTTTGTAAATAAAAGCTCTGTTGTGTACCTAGGACATTTCTCTATATGTTTTGTTGTTTTTTTTACCTACTATTACGTGCAGTTTTTTATTAAATGAATTCGATTTTTTTGGTGTATCACATGACGGTGGATGCCTGTATACGCTAAAGATCATGATATGATGGTCGATTGATCACTGTTAATGCTCACTTCTGATGCTCACTTCTGCTTACTTCCGTAACTTATGTTGAGGAATTTAAGGCCAGTTAGTAATACATCTATTGGAAAACTTTCTATGACTCAGGTGCCTTTTCATACCGCCTCATGCCCATGAATTCCAACCATGGGGTAAAATCCGATATTCGCCCAATCAATAATCCACAACACGCTGTCATCGGAAAGGCTAGGATCGTAATGCATAAGCACCGGGGTCCAATTGCAGTCGGGTAGGAGGTCTAACCGTGGAGAAGTGCGACCAGGATTATCCATCAGAAAGGTTTCGGCGCTTGCGACCCAAGCGTGATTGACAGTATGTGCTATCCAGTTGCGAAATGTCTCCACATCACGAAAGGGCCGTTCCAAAAATCAGGGTCGAAGAGGTATCTCTTGACAAGTCCTCGTTCAATATTGCCCGGTCTTTCACTGGTAGTACGTCTCATCTGGGAGACATATCTTCTAAGGGTGCATGCAATGCGAAACTAGTGGAAGGAGCTGAACGAGTCCCAGCACTTGAGAAGCATTTATCCAGGGATAAAGTCAGTGATGAACACTTCTTTGAGGTGAGGATATCGGGGCTGGGATACCGGTATGGCCGTATGAGAGCGTACAAAGATATTGTGGAATCTCTCGAAGGGATCTAATTGTTTGAAGATCAAAGTTGGCGCAATTTTGATCGTTGGGGCGCTGCGAGATGTTTGTTATAAGCAACGGCTTACGGTGCCTTGATCATCTCCCATATGAAACGACGAACGTCTTTGTTAACATCAGGAGGCACTGGAAGAGAAAGGTTGAATGCAATCACGTCCAAAGCCCATGAGTGCACTTGTCTAAATGTTTTTGGAGGCGAGATCTAACAGTGGGTCCTATGGGGTACGTTTGATCCGCTTTATCCTCTTTCAGTCGCTTTTACTGTGAGTAGAAAAATATACAACCCGCCTATAGAGGAACACAGTCCTTCAATGCCCCTTCCACCCAGGGTACCAACGAGTTTACAAGTTACTGAAGTAAAGAGAGTAAACTCCGTCTCGCTATTTCCAGAGTACTCGACCCATACTGAGTTTCGATCCAGACCGTCCTGTTTGGTTCCTACCATATGGAGTGCCTTCCGTTGTTCCCAATGGCTCTCGTGAACGAGGTTCTGATATTGAACCACCAAGGGCCAATTATCCTGATCTAGGCCAAAAGTAATCAGAATAGCGTCAGACTCGCTCAACAGCCCCAAACAATTCACTTCTGCTTCTTGAGTCTTGAATCGAAAACGATGACTATCGCTAACCCTAAGGTAGACATAGTCATTCTGAAATATGATGGGAACATTAGTTTTCCAGGCCTAACAAGCTCTGGACACAGCACATGGGTGCTTACCGACCGCTGACAAAGTGTTGTCCGTCCACTTCCTGGAGCCCCTACATGAAAGCGATGGTCAACACAAGCTCACGTACCAAGAATAGACACTCGAATATCGGTTGGCATTTCAGAAAATGCTCGCTAGATTTGAACCGGTTCCGGGTGTGGGAGCTGACTGTGCTCGGCGAGCGACTGGCGAATAAATCAGTCAAGAGTCTCTATAGGCGGATACCTGAGCGTAGGCCGCTTTTGCGCAAGTGCAAGACTTGCCTACGTTATGGGAGGAGGAAAGGGGCATGGACAGGACTGCCGTTAATTGCCATGAGTGTCTGATGATGCCGTGAGATTTACCCTACAAGTGCAGCAAAACTCCGCACGATACGCGCACTAGATCTCCAGTTGTACAACTTCAACAGTGAGTTGAGTCCGTGAGGGTTTACGCTACATAGTGATTATGATGATCGATTGATCACTGGTTAAGGCTCACTTGAATATCATTCTTAGTTATGTTTTGAGATATAATCATCACAGACGTATCAACTATCCTTGCAATGATTAATCCTTTTCTGTGATCTGCGAATGCAGTATCCGTATCGTTTATCAGCCGAATTTCAACGGGTTGTGTCAGCAATGTACCAGAAGAAAACATGAATAGTTCAATATGCGTGTGTCGTACAAGATTCTCCATATCACATTCAAAGAAATTAAGGTCGTAAATGTCAAAATACTACTTCTCTACCACAAGCCTCCTCTCGCGTGGCAGCTGCGAGGGGTCGAGAATGTTTCCGGAGTCGTCCATGCGCACGCTAGAAATTATGCTCGTATCAGTCTACGCTTAGAAAGGAATACTAGCTGACGGAGACGTACAGAGTTTCTTCCTCGATTTCGGTGTGTTCCTTAACCCGCAAATAAATCATGGGAAGGGCGAACACAAGGCCAGCGACGAGAAGCACCCAGGTGGAGATAAACATGTTCATAAATCTTCATTTGAATACTTAGTACGTTGAGAGGACCAGAAATCGACGTGGTCAACTCACGGCGTCTTCACGGCATCCGCTCTCCATGAACCCGCGCCTCCAGCAGATTGGATGGATTTATCTGAATTGATTCGGAAAGAGGTCGGTCATTCTATCCAGAGAAGCGAATTATCAAAACGTACAGAATCCAGCGAAGTACGCCAACTTGGCAGGGTCGTTCGACATGGCACCCATGATCCAGTAGGCTGTTGTCTGCCACATGGCATCGAGGAGACCGCAGAAGATGTACAGCCAGATACGTCCAACGTAGCCATGGTCGAAGATATCCATTTTGTTGGTTGAGTCAGGCGGGAGACTTTCTCTAGTGTATTGTCTATTTAAAAATGATGTTAGTTCCAAGAGAGTTCAATGATGTTTATGAGGATAATGTTACCTTTGATAGAAGTATGCCCATATATGTACGATGAAGGTCATTAAGAAGAGGACAGTCCATCCAGAAAAGGCACGAGTACGGCGAGAAAGAGCTCGCTGGTCGAGTAAGGTGCCGATGGCAATAGACCCGACGATTTGAGATAGCCAATACACCAGATTATTGAGCGAGCGAGCACGAATGTTGAAAAAAGCATCATTGTAATCGTTGAATTCTAGATTGAAAGCGGTATTGGGTCAGGAACCAACACGAATAGACAATTATCAAGAAAACTAACGCCATGCGTAAAACCAATTCGATGCAAAGAACATCGGGAAAAGAAGGATTACCATAGGGTCCTTTGTCAAAGTCAACCAGAGGCCGTATATTTCGGTCTTCCATGAAGGGTGCCGGGGAGTGGTCACTTTTGTGCCGTCGGTGCGAATCATGTTTTCGGGATTGACCATAAGGAAGGGGATGCATACACCGATTAGAGTCAAGACAAGGAATCCAATCTACGTAGCAAAACGTCATCAGAAAAACAGGCGGAGAGGCAGGTCAATTGAAACCGACTCACGTATGTGCCATTCCCCACTGAAATTCGAAGATATTGGCAATCAGTTCTCTACGTTTCATGTCAGACTTGTTATCAGACCTACCGGAGTTAGACTATGAGGGAGGTTTTATTTAGTCCGATGTTATTGAATGCTTATCGTAGCGGATAATACACACCGTAGAATGGAAGTTCTGTCCAAGCGATACAGCTGCACCGACGACAGCACCCACGTTGAAGATAGCCCAGAAGATACCGATGAATTTACCCTTCTGGTGCTCAGTCGCATAGGCCAACATGAGAGATCCTTGAGCGGTCCATAGGAGACCAGCGCAAATGCCTAGGATGGCACCTGCAGTGATCACGAACGCGCCCGCGTGCGGGTGAATATTCATAGCCCTATGCGTTACGGTCAATTATTTTTAATAGAGATAACGTAAAGACGACTAACAAGAACGCTCCGATGTAGAGGGAATAGCCGGTAGTGCCGATTAAGAGGGTAAGGCGGGAACCAAGGATGTTATTTACTGTACTGTAAAAACGCGTCAGGTCGAGGTCGAGATTTGCCTGGTAACGGGATGATTGATCCTACCCAGAGAAGAAGGCTCCAGCGGCAAATGTAGCATACAGAGTCGCATTCGCGTTGGCACTGGTTGTAGCGTCGACTTGTCCTCCTGCACCGAGACCGTTCAGGGCATTGAACAATCCTAAAAAGCATTCTTAGAACCTGTCTGTTCTGACGCAATCGAGAGAACGTACCGGGACCCATGAAACATACAAATCCTAACATGACGACTTGGGTGATTGGATGAGAGTAGAGCCCTTTGATCCCGGTGGGACGCTCGAAGACTGCTACTCCGCGTTGGGATCCATCGTCGCTGCTTCCACTGTTGTAGCCTGACTTCTCGTTGTTATCGACGTCTGTCATCTTGGCTAGGGGCGGAGGGACGAAGAGGAGGGGAGGGACCACGCGAGTCAAAAGCCCGCAAACGAGCCGTATCTTAAAGCGTATTCGACGATAGATATATTTGGAGCAACGGGGTTCAGCTGACTCCATAGAAGCGTGCATGGGAAATTATGCTTTGCTTCTGGACACGTTACAGATTAAATTCAGTAGCATGCAGTTAGATATGATATGAATAATCTGTTTGCGATATCCGAAGAGACAGGATGAAAGTCGAATCGTGCGTGCAATGTGTTATTTTGGAGCTCCACATTTGATAGAGTTTTGCCCTGGTTCTAGGGTGACATCCAGATCCATCCGTCGGACGTCTGAGGCCTCCTTTGAAATTTCGTACCGCAAAACCGTATAGTTCAAGACCACGCCGATAAGTTGGGCAGATGAAAACAACAAGCCGCACTTTTGCAAGTGTTTTGATAGTCCCTTGAACGCGTTGAGTCGACCATTGAAAGTTGAGAGTTCTCATGCAGGAGAGATTAGAGCACATATGAACATATTGAAGCAACATGTGTGCATTGAATACGAGAGTATATAGATAGCTCAAGACTATCGGATTTAGGTGTCGGAAGTGCGGCAAAAAGAATAAGAGGTCAATGAAACTCGCCGAAAATGGTGATGACGGAGACCGAGAGAGGCGAAGTTTGTGACCTACGCACTTGGAAGCGCTTTCTCTGTTCCCGACCGTATGTTTCGTTGAGGATGAGTTGGGTGTAGGCCTGTGCTGTCCCTCATTGAGTTGGAGAGGTGTGATATAGAGAAGTGGGGAGTCGTAAAAGGAAGATTTGGAAAATGGTGCTCCCGATTGCCGACCTCGGACGTTTCCCGCGCCATCAACGCGCTATCGATCCAGAGGCTCTTGCCACGACTAACGCATATCTATTGGCTATCCTGCCAACACATCATTTGATCGCTTCTTCTCCTTCCTGAGGCCTGACCGCTGGTCATGCCGGAATCTTAGCATCACGAGTCATTAACTTTGGGAGAGGCGTATCTTCGAGGATTGTACCAGGATCATATCAGAACATGCCGCGTCACTTATCGGTCGTCGAAGGTTTGGCAGAAACTCGAGCATGTGTGTCCCAACTGAATGTGTAGGACCTCCTCGCGTCTCGAGACTGAACAGTCTATAAAAAGGTCAGTATCGTCCGAACAACACCAAATTTAACGCTGACGTACGCATACATAGATATATGCGCTTGAACTCTCGAGCATGTCACTGTGCAGTCAGCGTTCGTATTACTATGTCGCCCCGAATTCTACCCAGCTGCTGGTTTAACATCGTGTGCATCGCCCGTCAATGGCTATCGAAAACCGCAAATCCTCCCCACTTGTTACGAGAGCATGGATGATCCATCCCCGCATCATGCCAGTACTTGTCAACTTACTTATGGGGCTCTGTTTCGCGTCTAAAAATGGGACTTTGCCACCGTATGTACTTTAAACGCAGACAAAGACATCACAGTGGATGGTTATCATGATCACTTGTTGCCAGCCCGGAGTTTCTTCGCATATCGTATCATTATCAAAAATTCAAAGGCCATGCCTTCAGCTCCCATAGGATGGCTCTCTCATGCCCACGAGATATGCGCACTGTAGTGTGCTCGTGTATAAAAATCTCAACAAATGTCATGCAGAGATCCCAGTTCATATCGTGGTTAAAAGTTATCAGTCGTCCTTCAATGCCTGTAAATATCTTGCGCATATAGATGTCTCGTGGACAAGGTTGCCCGAATCAGCATACGTACTCTTCAAGAGTGTCACTCGTCTCGCGCTTTGCGATCTTTTGTTTTCACTTGCTCAAAACGACAAAACTAAATGAGCTCATCGTGGTCAAAGGTCATCCGTCATTCTCGTCTATGAAAGTATTCGCGTATATAAACGTCTCGTGGACGATGTCGCCCGAATCAGCATACCTTCAAGAATGGGATTCGACACTCGCGATTATATCTCATGCTCGTCTGCACCAGTGGACCCGGATTGAACCAAGGGTATATTTTCTCAATCGTTCAAGGTAACAAAGCTCAATGTCCATGTGTCCTTGTCCCGCTCTGCAGCGCCGTGTTCTATGTAGGATTCTGTCGCGGCGGAGCTGAACAATTGTCCTTTATTCAAACTACGAATGCTATCTTGCTCGATGGTATAGACTTTTTCTCGTGGACAACGTCGCCCGAATCGGAATCAGCACACTCTTCACGATCAAGAGTGTCATTTGACACACGCGCTTTATATCGTATAACCGTATGAACCTGGATCTGGATTTGAACCCCATTGTGTTGTTCTCAAAATTTCAAAGCGACAAAGCTCAATGTCCCTTAATTTCTCAAAGCGAAAAAGCGCGAGATCCCTTAATGCTGTCCTTGTCCCTCTCCGCAGCTCTGACACGGTGTTCTAAGTTCCTGTACTTGTGCACACCCAGTGGACTGACTCCAAGGGCTCTGTTCTCGATAGCTCTCAATTTCTCAATTTTACAAAGCTCAATGATGTCCCTTAGCGCTGTCTGAATCCTTATCAGTTATTTAGCGCCGCGCCGCGGCCTGTCCGTGTTTCAGGTTTCCGTCGCGGCGGGAGCTGGACAGTTGATGTCTGTACTGCAAGGTTGGTTCAACGTTCATTTCCGGTCTGGTCTCATCAGGGGCAACGGTCCAGGACTCGGAGCCATGGTGCCTTCTCCGTCATCCAAGTCACCTCTCTGATCTGCCTACCTAGTCTCCGCCTTCCAACTTCCGCTACTGGGTCTCAGTCTCAATTTGGACGCAGTCTGCGAAATACCGTTCTTCCATGTCGAGGAGACCTGGAATCTACGTCGTGCTTTATATCTGTTCTGTGCGAGGCATTTTTAGATAAAAATTTCCAGAGCGAGGGGTCTACCCACGGAGGAGCGGACAGAACTCCTCCCTGTTGATCGTCCATTGGATTGGATTTGGAGAGAAGGAGACAAAGAAACAATAAACTTGAACGGTCTAACCCCATTTCTTGCTTTATAATTTGGACGAGTTAGACTGGCTGCCAGTGTTATCTATTATCAGCTATCTGCCAATAGAAGAAGAACCAGAAAGGAAAGGGAAAGGTTATGGAGGGAAAAAGAAGTCAGAACATAGCTGGGCTGCTCTCGTTTCTCCGATAGTTTCTTGTGGCCTCGTGGAATACTCAGATATTCCACACGCGCGCCCACAACTTCAACTTGAGAACAATAATACCGACACACAACTCTGAGAATAGTCTATTAGTGACCGACCGAGAACGACCCGACAAGACAAGAACACCCGAGTCCCGACCGACGACTTGACAGAACACCGATTGGACGGATAGCGGTTTGGGCGACGATAGAAGATGACGATTATGATTAGAAGAAATTAGAAAGGATTATGTAGAAGGTGCGCCGACGACGAATTTAGAATGATATATGTCTTCTCTCTTCTCGTTATTGTGTTTTTATGTGACTTTAGACGCTCGCGCTGGCTGATGATGGAAGATGGAAGGAAGTTTCGGTCGACTCCTAATATCCGCGAACAACAAAAAACAAAACAAAGGGACTGGTGGGCAGGACTGAGGAGGTATTATGATAGGCCTCCTACTTACTGACAAAGACAAAGGGTATTTAGTGCCCAGACTTCGTTGGTGCACACTTGCACGACGGGAGCGGATGCCTATTTTTACACCACAATACTGGCTAGTCTATTGATGAGAGATTCAAAGGTCTTAGGTAAGTAAGTATTTTTTTAGGTACTCGAGGAAACGTCGGCAGAGGCCGGTTCTCTTGACAACGATACTGGTAGCACTTTCGAATTTTCACACATGATGTCGCCATCGTCATCGCCAAAGGACGCAATTTAGCGACGTGATGCAGATGAACTGACGGCGCGCATTGATTCTGAAAGTTACGGCGACGAACGGCCTAAGCTCGCTCCTGCATATGTACTGTCAATCAAGGTCCAGAACGTCTGACATCTGTGCGTGAGAACTCGGAAGTTGGAAGCTTGGGCCAGTGTCTAGGCTTGGGCCTCACTCCGACCTCACCCATATTGGCCTGCCAGGCTTCTGAAGCATCGTACTTTAAAATATACGCGCTGCAGAGTCGTTGTCAGTGTGCATATCATGCATGCCAGAGAAGCCCATACGATGATGGAAATAAGTGAAACAAGTCGTTCATTCTAGGGATTATTTGAGTACACAAGATGGGATGGGTGCGGACGAAAAGATGCTCATCATCTAAGTACATACATACAATGAATGATGAGTGGGTAGCATAAAGACGTGATGTGATGTGTAAAGAAAATCAAAGTAGAATAGGTTCTTATGCATGCACGCACGCGCATGTCGTCGCAAGTAGGAAATACATACGACTACCACGCGTGCAATCGTCCCTGCTGGAAAAGAGTAAAAGAGATTACTCGGAGTGAGCGGTGGGCTCGGGGTTGGTGGTCGCAGGCGCGGCAACGCGACTTTGGGAGCTTACGTTGGCGAGCACGGGCTTAATGATGGTGAAGTAGGCAGTTTGTGCGCCCTGTATATATATGGGGATAGAAAAGAGAAAGATGTCAGCGAGAGTTCGTAATGTGTTTGTGAACAAATCGCCAAAGCGACGGGTAAAAAAAAAAAGATCGGCGAAAGACGTGGCACACGAGGAGAGGAGGAAGCGTGTTTGGATTTTATGGGGGTGGTATAGAGTAGAAGTTGTAAAGTGGAAGTGCGGAGGATGTAGGGGAGGAAAGAAGGAGAGAAAAGAAAATAAGGAAAGAAGAGAATGGCATACGCGGAATGCTGGGAGCTGGAGCCAAACGATGAAGAGAGACTTGAAGGCAAAGTACCAGGGAACATAGTAGAGAACGAGACGGAGGGCAAAGGATTCTAGGAAGTTGAAGAAGCCGAATACGACCCAGTATGTGAGCCACTGGACGTCATCGTGGGGCGAGGGAGACTCGATGGCCTTGAAGGAGAGGTAGGCGGGGAGACCCCAGCCGACGAGGTTTGAGATGGGAGCGGCGAGGGCGTTGAAGGTGTGGAGGAAGACGATGAAGATAAGACCTCCGAGGACGGCGTACGTCTTTGGCACCTGGGTGCGCTGCTCGAGGTTGATGAGGACAGGATACTTTGTGAGCTATATTTTTAAGTGAGTAAGAGTGTGAGGGAGCATTGAAGGATGGGTTGAATACCTCCTTGTCGAGCTGGGCGTTGTAGTAGGAGGCCTTATTCTGAGCCTGGACGAAGAGGGGATGTTGCTGGACTCGTTGAGCTGCGGACATGATCGTGATGATAGTGGTAGAGGTGAATGTTGAGAAAAAGAGAGGCGTCGTTGAAAAAGGGTTGATATGGATTGATGACACGTGTTTGTTTCACTCGTACGTCAGCACCACCGCTGCAACACTCACTCACTCCACTCACTTTCATCATGGACGACTACCAGCACGCCAGGGTGAGTTACTCCCATATCCTATTTACAATTGCTAACCATATTCATACAAGGCATTGCATCATTCATTGCCCGCTTTCTCTCCAATCGTCCCCACCGCACTCCTGCCTTTCGCATCCGCCCTCTTCCTCCTTCCCACCTTTGCCCTCGCCTTCTACTTTTCAACGTACGTAAATTAATTATACAGCAGATATCATCCTCAACAGTATACAGTCTTCCAAAAGACAAGCTCGCCCTTCGAGAACCCCTCGTCGCCGTTGCGGCCAGCATTCTAGGTGGCTTTGGAGTCGTTGCCCTGTTCTGTTCCGCGGGCGTATACGTGTAATCTAGTTGTTCACCCGCCATTTGTGCTGGCAGCCATTGCACTATCACCAACTGTCAGCAGTCGTTTTCGCCAACCCAAAATATACCAGCTTGCCGTGTAGAATACCGTCGAGCCCTCGTCCGCGCTTCGTAGCTGCAATCACAGTCATTTTAGAGTTTCGCTTCGTTGCTATTTCAGTCAGACGTACCTGCATCTCTTTCGAGTAGGCTTCGAGATGCCCACATGAGGGGCACTTTTCAGACACCTGCCCAAGCAAGACATATATTCAGCAACCATGAGGCAGCAGCCCATCGATTACGACACTCACCAGTGTACCTTTATCGCCCGTTTCGTGGTGCTTAGTCTGCGTTTTCCGCTTTTGTCTCAATGCAGAGGGGGAAGGCTTCGGGATCTGACCGTGTGGTGATGATGACATTTTCGTATGCTAAGCCAGGCCCGCTCTGGTCGTCAACACCTTTTGACAGTCACATCTAACGGTGGGAGCACGTACAGGTAGCCGGTTCCTCGTAATTGCACTGTTCGCAAGTCACAAATTTTTCCCCATCTCTCGGCAGTGAGAGCAGCGTGCCGCAGTTGGGGCAGAACAAAAGTGAGCCTATGCTTTCGTTGCCAGCTGGTTAGTTCCCTCCTGAATTTTATGCCCGCATGACAAGTGGTAGCTGACCGATTTTGTGGGCACCGGAAGACATTTGCAGTGTGTTGCTCGAGAGTCAAGAGAATCTGATCGAGCGAGAGCGAGCAGTTTCGCGATCACGTGCGGCATGCCGTGAGAGCGGAGAACAAAAGGGAACTCGAAAAAGGAAGTGGCACACAAGTCGGAAGACAAAAGTACAAGGGCATCTAATTCTGTGCCTCAGCGTCTACGGCCGCCTTGCTCGTGTCCTTGTTCTTATCTGATCTGGCTTGAGAAACAATAGCATGTCCCTGCTCTCTTTTGTCTATTCGGAGGTTTTCCTCTTCAGCCACCGTTGTGGGTCCAAGCTCCCCGTTTCCTTATAATACGCTTGAGCATAAAGTTATATTTCCGCAGACCCTTCTTTTACGGCTCTCCCCTCTCTCTGTTTTCTTTTGCTCCTCCTTCGATTTGATACACGCAGCGCGTGTTCTTACTGCCGTGAATAGGATCCATCCCAACGACGACCACGATCAAGAACTCCTCGTTCATCGCATCCTAGTGCGACTAGAATCTGCCCATCGCATCCATACTACTGTCATTTACTACCATCATCATCATCCTCATAGTCAACAAATAATCATCATCATCACCATGTCTTCTTCACACGCAACCACGTCCTATCGTCTGTCCAACATCAACGCGATAGTGCGCCGTGCGAACGACCGTGTGTCACGGCTCGCTGCGTCCTTCCGCGACTCGCTGAACCTCACGCACCACGCGAAGCAGCGCGCAAGGAAGCTCGCACTCAGCGTATGCATCGAAGCGGCGCTGAAGCTCGACCCCAAGCAGATCAGCATCATTCCGCTTCCTGTCCTCGCCACGCCGCCCCCGTCTCAGCCTCAATATTCCCCTGTCATAGTTGCCCCGGCGCCGATATTGTTTAGAGAGACCGAGATCAGCCGCGCGGTCGTGGGCCGTGAGAGGGAGATCATTAGGCGAGTTAATCGCCCCGTGCTGAGGTGCGAGATCCCGAGCGACATCGTGCCAGAGGAGGAGGAGTTGTTCGAGTCCGCTGTGTCAGTGTACTCGACTGCCAGTGTGGAGCTGGGCACGTCTGCACAGGCGCCGGTGGTATTGAGGGGCCAGAATGTGCCGTGGCGCCCAGTCACATCGCGCTGGTCGATCTCGACGATTGATACCGACGCCGAAGTTGAGGCCGATGTGGACATCACCGACGCTGACCTCGAGGAGGCGGAGCAGGAAGAGGAGAGCCCCAGGCTCTCGGGCTCATATGAGGGCGCTATGGACCTCCCGATCACCGTCTCCCCCTGACGGGCCGTACGACGAGCTCGAATACGTGCACCCACATCGTCATGTTGAAGTTAATGTTAATGTGGGAGGAGATACGAGGCGCGTTGCGAGGGCGCCTAGGCATTTGGTGGTCCCGCTGAGATTGGACGAGAGTAGGATGAGCTGGGGATCGGATATGACGGGCGCGTTCAGTTCGTCTGGGTCTTCGTCCTCCTCTTCGTCCTCTTCGACTTACTCGTCCTCGAGCGGCGCATCCTCTTCGTCTTCGAGTGCTTGTACCAGTGGACCAGAGACACCTGTGAGTGCTGATATATAAAAACGAGGTTGATAACGACTCGTTTACTCATTGGTCTTATTTTCTTGTTTTTTTGACACAGGCTTCGAGCGAGCCTAAGCTTACGATCCGCATCAAGCGCTCGATCCCATCAGACCTTCATATAGAAGAAGACGCCCTCGAGAAACGCCCGAAAGTGAGTACATCCATTCTTCTATTTATCCTTCCATTCGTTAAGCATCGCCTCTTTCTTGCTTGCAGTACGGGCGCAAATCATGGGCTACCCCTGCCAGAAGACACTCTGCCAGGGTGACAACGACGAATATGACTATGACGACACGCAGTAGCAACAGATTTTAGCTCAGTTCGAGTACGAGTTCTCTGCAAGTATACTTTTAATTTATAGCAACCAACTAATTATGCCACTTGTACGTCTCTTCTCCGGTGATAGTACTCTCCTAGAAGTGTTCTGATTTTTCCAATTTAACAGTCTTAGATTATTTAACGCCGGATCTCGCTCACTGTACCAACTCTATGACCTTCACTTCACTTCATGTGCCTTCCGGTTTCGTTTTCTGAAGATCTTATTTTATTCATCTCGACATTGATGTCGAGACGATGATCGGACACTTTCTTTGTCTCTGAACGGAGCGAACATCCCCCATTCTTTAATTCCTTCACCCTTACAACTGGATCTCTCTTTCTCTGCGACGATATCGACTCTATAACGTATTACCCCTAAAAAAAAACAGTACTTTAATCCGGGACATTTTCTTTAATACCATACCACCCATCATCCTTACACGACCCCTTTGTTTCTCTATTTCCTCTGTATCTTGGTTTCTGATTCCCTGGTTCACACTTGCTCCCACTTCACTGGTCCCGATTTATAACAAAAGTCTTTCCCTTTTAATAACTTAATCGGCACGCACGCACGAACCAGACAGACGACATCGTCTCACCCCATCGATCCGACCGTCCTCCCCACATCCAGAATCTCGACCATAGACTCAGCTCGACATGTTTATCTTCTGTGGATCACCTAAATCTTCACGTTCATTCATTCGTTATCGTTGTCCTGATGTTGTCGCATCACATCACATGGTTAGGTCCTGCCCTGTCGTCTATCCGCCCTCCTTTCTACTTCCTACTTCCTACTCGTACCTTGCTATCCGCAGCCTGTAGGATACCACAATGCCTCTCCCTTCCGCTCCTTGTGTTGGCCTCCCTACATGTACTGTACTAAGTTTGACTCTGGCTTTGGTGTCGAGCTATGTGTACACCGCAGCTGCCCACATTCTCTCACAGGCGTGCTTGTCCATCTTGCACCGCAGACGGATTCTCCTTATTTTGTTGCATTTCGCTGTGTTCTTTGTACTTTGTAGTTTGTATGATGCATACATTCGGTCTCTTATTTATAATTGATCTGCAGACGCGAACGCGGGTGAAATGCAAGGCAACCGTGTGTTGGACGATGCCTTTCCGGGGACAAGTTTTCGGGGTTATACAATTGTTAAACATTCAATGAAGTCCAGAAGAGACAATGCGTTGAAGGGGCCCTAGAGGGTGGGCAATCCAGAAGGCGAGAAAGGACAGGAAAGGATGGGATGGGAAAGGATACAAACAGAAAGATATCGAGAGGGAGGTATCTAGACTTTATTCTAAAAAAATGGTATCTTATAGAGGGGCTCGTAGGGTATTAGGTGATGGATGGTGTGGATTTAACAAAAACGATAGTGAAGCTGGGGTGTAGACTTGGGCTTGGATGTGGACGTGCGTGAGGGTCTGGAGTGGATGTATACGTATACGTGTGCATGTGCATATACGACAAGAGAGGAGAGGGTAGGACGAGGCTGGGAGGGGAAGGGCATTCTAGAAGATGGTCGCCAGCGCACCATCGTCGTATCCCCTTGAGCAACCGCCTTTGAGCCGGGCCCATTCTTGCCAAACGTGAACCCAACCCACACGCCCCTGGCGAATGGCTCGTCCTTCTCCTTGACCTTGTCGACGTTCTGCTGCTTTTCCTTGACTTCGGCGTATTTGGCCATGTCTTCGGGGGAGGAGAAGTCGTCGTAGTACCCGGTGTCGATCTCGGAGTCGAGGGCGGGGACGAAGGTGCGCGCACGGCGCGCAGGTCCTCCCATTTGACGTGTTTGAAGAAGGGATGCGAGGTGACTTGGTCGAGGGTTGCGTAGCGGACGCTGGCGTGGGCGATTATGCTGTATAACGGTAGGTGAGCTTACACAGGTAAAACAGACGGAGATTTTGAATTGGGGAGAGGGAGAAGGGTACTGACCGGGTGACGGCGTCCCATGCTGTATCGCTGAGATTGAAGATGAGGTCTTCGGGTTTGTCGTACTCCGGCCGGCGGAGGACTTTGGTCCAGTTTTTGAGGTTCGTCCAGGTTTCTTCTGGGGTGCTGCCGCTGAATGGAGGGAACCCGGCGAGAAACTCGAAGAAGATGCAGCCGAGCGACCAGTAGTCAACAGAGTAGGTATATGGTTTGCCGCGCAGTACTTCGGGGGCCTAGGAGTGGGGTGGAATGTGAGCCTCGAGGAGGGAGGTTAGAGGGAGAGGGAGATTACCATGTAGTCTGGGGAGCCGACGATGGAGTCTGCGTAGCGGGGGTCTTCGTGTCGGATGGAACGATAGATGGATCGCCGTTCGATTGTGGAGCGATGGATGATTTGGTTGTCTTTCACCTTGTCGAGCTATGCACATAGAAGTCAAGATCTATGCCCTACTGCAAGATGTGAAAGGATGTACCTTGACTTTTAGCGATTCGATACGCTTTGGATTCAGGGCCCCAGTGGCTAGTCCGAAATCTGTTAATTTAACATGACCAGAGCCGTCCACCAAGAAGTTCTTCGCAGAGATTAGATCAGCTATTTCCAATCCGATATGCACATTGGATACACACCTCAGGTTTGAGATCGCGATGAATGTACCCAAGCTTGTGCAGTTCATTTACGGCGGCGAACATCTCGCTAATGTAAAATCTCGCGTGTTCTTCTTTCAGGACGCCCGAGTTGTTGAGAAGGGTGCGGAAGTCACCGCCGGGGACGTATTCCATGGCGAGATATACATGCTCTGGATCTTGGAATGCGTACAGGAGGCGAACTAGCCATGGTGTTTTGGTGGCAGTGAGGATGTCGCGTTCAACGAGGACGTGGCGGATCTGATGATTGGGATAAGATGTATAAAGGAAAGAGTGAAGAGGGGTGCTCACCTCGTCCATTTTGAACAGTGTTCGTTTTCTCATCTTTTGAGCGCACATACTTCCCCTGATTCTTGCTTTCTTGCCAAGAACACCTCGCCATATCCACCCTGTCCAACTTGCGCGATGATGTGGAACTGATCGACTTTGAGTTTTGTCCGCCGCCGCCGTAGGATGACACGCTCGCGACCGCAATATGACTTGAACTCTTTCTGATATTCCGCGCCTTTGAGGTTCCGCGACGCGGTATCCTTATCGAACTTTGTGCGCCGATCTTTCCGTGCAGCGATGTATCCCAGTGTCTGGAAGTAGTAATCCAGGAAATCTGCGCAGATTGAAGAACAGATGTGTCAGAGGGGAATCAGGAATCTACCCCAGTTATACTTGCAGAGCTGCGCAACCGTTGCCTTTCTTTTCACCTCGCCACTATCCAACAACTCCCTCTCCCAGACTTGGAACCCGCTTTGTGGTTTGACTGTTGAGCCACCTCTTGCTGTTTCCATTCGGATGTCATCGCCTAGATGGTTGCCTTTAGCGGTCGCCATGCGAATGTCGTTGTAGCTCTGTAGAGAGGTTAGACCTTTGGCAGTATCCATATGGATATCGTGATAGTATGGGAGGAATACTGAGGAAGTCCAGATATCTGTTTAGTTGGGGAAGGATGTCCTGAGGGAATTGGCGTCTGTGGCATGGCGATAATGCTTGAACAAAAGTAAGTAACTTTAAGGGAAGCAGTAGAGTGGAAATCCAACTCTTCAAACGTCACGTTGACATATTGAACCGCCGGGCCGGATATGGTAAGGACTAACATCACGTGCCCTTGCTTTAGAGTTTTCCTGATCACTTCAAAGGAGAACCCTAGCACTGCTGGCGCCGATCGCTGTATGTCTGACATACAGTGATTTATATACATGACTTATGTAATAATTGATGTATGTATGGTATACAACAATTATGTTTAGAAATAATACAGATATCAGACATATATTATGTTTGGTGGCTGTATGTTAAGCAAACACTATTTCTGTTTCTAAGCTGTAAGTAAATAAAATACCAAATAAACAGAATTTCTTTTCTTTGGCTGTTTGTCAAAGATACAGAATAGCTGTATATAATTACTGTATGTTTTACATACAGATATGGTGTATACAATTGCTGTATGTTATACAAACATAACTTGTCTAAATACATAAAACTTACAGTTAAAGAACAGAACTTCTGTTAGTAAAGCAAACAGAATTTGTGTATGTAATTACTGCATGTCAAACTTACACCAAAACATACAGTATTCGACTTGCTCAGGTATGTATACCCTTCTTTACAACACCCAATAATATATTCTGGCACTTCCTCTCAAGCTATATCCACATATTATATATCAAAATAATCAGAAAATTGAGGGCAATATGCTTGTAATTATCTCATCATATGAAAATTATGTCAGCATGTTCAATATGCAAAATACTGTAAAGTTCAAGTTATGTGACTTGTCTGTAGCCCTGGGTTCAATTTTTAATGAATGCATTTTTGAAATTTTATTACTTGAATATTGAATGCTCACTTCAAACAAGAATTTTCTTTTGTATATACTGCAGACAGTACCAAATTAGGTGCAGATCTTTTAATTCCTGGTATGTGACATTTATTTTATTATAGATAATCTGACCTGGAGCTGAGTAGTACCGCTCAGTTTTTGTTGAAAATAATTGACTCAGTTTCTGAGTTAGCTGATCAGTTCTGAGTTTTCTGATCAGATCTGTTCAGATCTGTTCAGCCAAAAATTTGGGCAATTGCAGGCTATTTGGGTGGTGAAAAGTGTTTTGGTGGCTGATCAGTGCTGATCAGAACACGTGGGGAGTGACAAGTCCTCAGGCTTCCCGCATCTCAAGTGCAGAGAACGGGACCCATCTCCGGACAGGCATGTTGGGGATAGAGTCCAGAATGTCGAAGACAAGTTATGTTTGTATAACATACAGCAATTGTATACACCATATCTGTATGTAAAACATACAGATATTGTGTATGTAATTGTTGCATGTTATACAAACACAGTTCTGTAAAGAAAACTTACAGTCAAAGTACAGAATTTCTGTTTGTTTTACTTACAGAATTTATGTATATAATTGCTATATGTAAAACTTACACCAAAGTATACAGTATTTGACTCACTGAGCAAGTCGATGAGTGTGCAAAGAATTCGCATTTTGAGCAATAGTGACTCGCACTCAAAAAAAATGATTTTATTCAAATACTGGAATCAACTCGCCTTTCATTCAATTTAATTTCATTGGTGCAAAGACGTGCTGAACTACGTGGTGTGTGATTTGATATATAAATCAAAAACCAAAACACAAACCAGAGAGGAATGGTTTAGACTAGATAAGACGACTCTCTCCTGTTGAGTTAAAGTGAGGGCTGGCTTGGCCACTAGGTTGTGAAGATGTATGTGGTCTGAGGAGGGCAGGGACGTCTGAAGGAGGAGGAGGAATGGATGGGAGAATATAAAATTGCCCTTGAGTGTTTACTGGGAGGAAGCAACCCAACTTGATTAGGGTAGAACGGTGTGAACAAAGAGTGATGACTGTGGAGGGGCCAAATGACTAGACAATTTGTAGGGATTGATACAGGGGCAGGAGTGAGAATGTAGTCTTGATCCTAGTGTGCTTCAATTGTGTCTGCAGTGTCTGCAAAGCTAGAAGTAAAGCCTGTTGATGGAGTAATGGCTTGAGTGGCCTGGAGTGATAGATGATGAAGGATTGTGCAATGTTTTGATCCAAACCTCAAACAGAACAGTGAGGTGAATGAGGGATGACTAGGGCAATCGAAGGTGACGACTTAAGTGATATTCCTCAGCCAAAAAAATCAAAAACATAGAGAGGCAGATAGAGAGTGTCTGGAGCGATGGATGAAGATGACAACAAGATCAAAATTGCTGAATAAAATATTCTGGAGCAACAGAAGCAATGGGAGTTGAGGATCTGGATGTAGAGGGAAGAATGAAGGGTTTGGAAGATGATAGGATCAAAATGAACTGGACAAATTGCTCTGGGATGAGAGCGTGAATGGAGGGTTATCTGCTACAACCTTGAAGGATGTCTTGATGATCTGGAATAACTGTTGAATTTTGTGCTGAATACTGATAGAGATTGATTGAATATGCTGGAGTGCTGGGACTGAGTACTTGATAACTTGATTTTGCTGTGAAGAAAGTTGGGGCTTGTAACTTCCTTGTATTCCAAACGATACTAATACATGGTTTATATACCAAAGAACATAGAAAAATATTTAAAGAGATCAAGCGTCCAGACTATACTAATCATTCTGTAGAACGACACCTAATAGATCAATCTGCCAACTACATACAATAGATTGAAGGCTGATGGAGTTTAGGAGTGAAAAATAGAAGGATGAGTAAGTAAGTAACATAGGATGAGTAAGAAGTATAAGCAGGATTATGAAAAGCAAAGTGAGATGAGTAAGAAAGAAGCAAAGCTGAGTAAGTACAATAAGCAAGAATGACAAAGGAAGGAAGGATCAATCATATGAAAGTGTCAGACAATAGAAAAGGAGCCAAAATAGCGAACAAGTACCATGCTAATGAATAGAACCAGTCTATTCATGGCACAGCTCAGTCATCCATTACCAAGACTGCTGAGTTAGACAAAGATTTGCTGCATATGTGGAATCCAGTTAAGGACAAAATAGTTATAGATGACCAAATGTGATGACGATGGTGATATATGATGTGCTGTGGTACTATTGCACTAGGATGGATAAATGATGTCCAGAAATAAGCTGCATATAGCCTTGAGGTTCAAAATAGATAGATGATTGAATCATTGATAGGGAATGTAGCTGATCAAATGGTTGAAGTGGAGATTGAAAGTTGGAATGGAGATTGAAGTGGACTGTGAATGGGCTTCAATGTTGAATATTGAGGATGTGCTTCCAGATAAAAATGCAAAATAATAACCTGGCTTCTGCATGCAATAGAGTCAAGACAGATGCTCTAAAGCTTATAGATAAATCTC
>JAJIRX010000146.1:0-60431 GCA_023853785.1 Psilocybe azurescens | reverse complement strand
TCTACACCCCACTACTTTGATTCTACAAATTTAATCACATCAATCTACACCCTATAGTACATTTATACAATCAAAATTTTCATAACATATCACAGAGCATTCACCCCACTCACCACTTCTGCTTCATCCTCAGGCCTACATCTTATCACTGCTCCATCTCTCTATCTCACTATAGACATTTGTAGCACCTCCATACTCACATTTTTTTTACTACTGTAAATAACAGTGAACATTTCTGTCTCTATCTAACAATCTCACAAATCTCCAACCAAAATTTAAAACCATATTACACCCACTCCAACTAATCCACCACAACTTCACCCCTGTACTCAGTCAATCTACATCCCTGCCCATCACCACTCCCAATTATTTGCCAATTATTGCCTCTATTACTTATAATACTTGACTGCCCTTTCATTACCCACCAATATCTTGATATGCACAGCACCTGCAGCGCTGTGCCATTTAAATTTTATCACTTACACTTTTTTCTTCAAAATCCAAATAGCTGTTCCCAGCCCCACCACTTTGGTCCTGTAAATTAATTAATCACATCAATCTATATCCCATAGCACATTAAAATTCAAATGTCAATTCCCACTCCTAATAGTTAACACTTTCTTTAATTTTACCTACTACATGGGCAAAGCATACTCCAGCTTTATTCTCAAAAATTAATTTTACTACCTATACAGCACTGTATATCACCTATTTTCAATTACAAAGGCATGTCTCAGTGCTATCTTTCTATCCAAATCTTTATTTAAATAGCACCACACATCCACAAATCCCTCTGCTGCTATGTGTCAGTCGGTAAAGCTAAATGGCACAGTGCATCTGGGATTTGCTAAGTTGTGTCACACCTCCATACCAAATATAATATCAATATTTCATCACTTCACCCTTTCTATGTCTAATGAAAACATTTGGGTATTTCTCTACAAAAGCATGCCACCTTTAGCACTATGTCCATGCTACTATACATTTCCACAATATATCCCCAGCCCACTCTTGAACAATTATTGTGTAGATTACTTGTAATAACATTTTTTTACATAGAGAACTGGAATATTCTACTATGTAGAGCACCTGCAGCACTGTATCATTTTAAAATTTACAAATTACACTCTTCACAATTAAAATTTAAAATAGCTGTCCCTGACCTTTCCCATTGTAAAATTGTGTCCCAGTGCTATCTTTCTGTCTACACCTTTATTTAAACAGTTCCAACTATAATTCATTTCATACTAACTTTTCCACTGTCCACAATGCCTCCTGTTTTGATATTTATTTAGTTGTATTTATTTCAGCCTTTTAACTCTTTTATCCAATACATAGTCTCCATTACAAAGGTGTCAACTAACCACAATATCTGCAGGCAGAAATGTCCCATTCAAATAGTCTTTGATACAGATTTATTGATCCACTTGCTCATAGTGCACTGTGCACTGTGCATGCAAGAGTGTGCATTTTTGTTTTCAGAGCCACCCAAAGCAGCTTCAATACAGCGGGTATTAATAGACACATTGAGGGTTCATTATTTAAGCACAGAATGTTTTCCAGGCTTTGTGGCACCCATTTTGTTGTTTGCCATCAGCCACTGGTTGTTTATTTCAAAAGGCGTTACAGCGCGAGCCCCAAAACACAATGGCCTGCTTAATAATGCTTGGTCATGCTTAAATAATTTGCTCCTTCCTTTTTTGAAAATTCTTAGTCATCAAGCTCTCTTATATTATAGATTATAAGCTATGTAAGCAATTATTATGTAATACTGACTAAGCATTGTTTTGTAAAACTGAGTAAGTACATTATGAGAAACAAAGCTTTATGATCATAGCTACGCGCGTCGGGGATTCGCTTCGCTCACCCCTGTGCTTCGCGCAGGGTCAGCAGCTTGCTGGGGCTGCGCCCCAGACCCCCGCTTATCAGCACCCTGCGCCTCCTCATTGATAAATAAATAATACCAATCACAATCATAATGTCTTGGGGGAATGAGCTTCGCTCATCCCCCTTCTTATTGGCACTTCATGTCTCATTAAAAAATTAATAATAGCAGTCACTTATATAATGTTAAGGGGAATGAGCTTTGCTCATCCCCCCTTGCTTCACCTCCTCACTCAAAAATATACATTAATTGTCTTTTCATGTGGGGAGGGGATGAGCTGCGCTCACCCCTCCCTTGCTTCACAGCCAGTTCAACAGCTTGCAGGAATTTTTAAACTCCACTATGGAGACACACAGCATCTACATAGTCAAATTATATACACTCACAGTCAATAACAGTCAATATTTCTGGCCTTATCTAAACAGTGAACAAATACAAATATATATACACAGAACTCTACATTCTGTGTTCATTAAATATTTCTTTGCTTCAACACTCTCAAACAATCATATTACACCCACTCCAACTAATTCACAGTACCTTTGCCACCATGCCTGTTTTAATATCCACACCCCTGCCCATGTCCACTCCCAATCAATCATCATCCTACTTTATATCTTATATAATATTGCACTACTCATTGACTACCCACAAATCACCTCATATGCACAGTGTCTGTGGCACTGTGCTATTTTAAATTTCATACCTTATACTCTTTTCTTCACAGTTAAATAGTACTGAAAATTAATCATGTTAATCTACAACCTATAGTACATTAAATTTTAAACTCAATTCTCACATGCAATACTTAATAATGTATTCATTTTTACATGTGTAAAGCACACTGGAGCTTTATCCTCAAATAAATAATTTTATCACCTGTACAGTATTGTACACTGCTTATTTCCAATTACAAAATCATGTCTCAATGCTATCTTTCCATCCACATCTTTATTTAAACAGAACCAACACACCCACAAATCCTCCTGCTGCTATATGCCTGCAGCACTGTACAATTTTAAAATTTATAGCTTACACTCTTCACAATTGAAATAGATGTTATCTCACCCCACTACATTTGTTCTGCAAATTAATCACTTTAATCTACAGCCCATAGTCATTGAAATTTACATGTTAATTCTCATGCACAATAGTTAACAGTGTTTATATTTTACCCATTACATTCAGAGTAAAGCTCACTGCAGCTTCATCCTTAAAAAAATTATTATCTGTACTGTACTGGAGACTACTTATTTTCAATTACAAAACCATATCCCACTGCTATCTCTCTATGTACATCTTTATTTAAACACTTTCACTCAGAGAAAACATGATCACCCACCCATAGTTTATTCCACATTAACTTGTCCACTTTTCACAACACCCCTTGCTTGCAAATTTATTCAGCAGTTTCCATTTCAACTTTTCAACTTTATACAGTTGTTATACAGGTGGCAAACAAACACAATATCTGTGGACAGAAATGCTATTAAAATAGTCTTTAATGTATGTGGATTTATTGGCCCACTTGACCCTGGTGCTCACTGTACATATTTTTTTTTGTTTTTTAAGCCACCCAGGTTATGGCTAATAGACATGTTCAGTGTAGGCACAAAATGTTTGTTAGGCCATGGCACCCATTTTGTTGTTTGCCATCAGCCACTGATTGTTTGTTTCAAAAGGCCCCACAGCACCGGCTCCCAAACACAGTGGTCTGCTTAATAATAATTAGTCATGCTTAAGTAATTTGCTCCTTCCTTTTAGAAAAACCATCTCTTATATTATAGATAGATTTAAAGCTTATGTAAGAAATTATGGTGTAATGCTGACTAAGCACAAATATCATGTGACTTAAACACTTGCAGTTTATTATGTCTGGATATGACAATTTCTGAATAGGGCTGTGCAAAACTGTATAGTTCTGTTCAGATCTACTCAGATTTGCTCAGAGCTACACAGCGCTGAGTAGTGCTGATCAGAGCTTGTGAGAGAGTGTAAAGTACTGCTGTATTCATGTCATTTTGGTTTCACACACTCTTGAGTATAATTTGTTGTTCATGCTTGCTTCAGCTAGATGTTCCTGATAGGGAACGGGGTGTGCCATATATGCTTCACTATTAGCAAAGTTAACATTGTTCCAATCATTCTTTGTTTCAAGTGGTAAGCTTTGAAATTGCCATCTCCAACCAAACTACAGATATATAGGTTCTTGTCTGGATCCTCTCTAATTGCATGGGAGATTTATGCTGTGTTGGGGACAAGCAGAACAAAAAAACAAGCTTTGATAGGTCTGACACTTTGTAGTTATCTAGTGCAAATTCAGTGCAGTTATAGGTGTGGTCAGTGGCTGTAGGGACAGCACTTGACACTCCTGGAATGGATGCAGAGACAGCATCTGTGATTGCAGCACCATACTGGGTTGGGATAGATATAATAACTGAGTTCTCATCACTGACCATCACCACCCATTTGTCTTCTGGACATTCAGCATCATGACCATGCCCATAGATTTTCCATAGTTTGAGATTTCTGAATTGATGACTGACCCTTCTTAGCTCTCGATACCAATTTATAATAACCTTTGGGAATGCAGGGCATGTTAGGCATTGAAGCTTTTGGTAATATTGCTATCCTGATGTTTTGCATTCTAAATTCGATAGATGGAAGTCTGTTAAGACCTGAAGAGTAAAAACAGTTTGGATGGTTTTAAAACTTGCAGGAAATAAGCTGAGTTTGAGATAATTGAGATCTTGAGGTGCAGTTGGTCCATGACAAGAGCAGTGAACTACAAGCAGATGGTGAATCCCACTGATATCGACAATCATCATGAATAGATTATTGTAGGTATTATAGCATGGTGGAAGGGGAAGTGAGTTTGGATATGTCCCAGGAACTGGTATTTCAAACATTGGCTCTTGTCCTTTGGGTGGTTTGGCCCTTGCCTCCTCTTCTGCATCACTCCATTCATCTTCCTCAGAGACAGGCAGTGGCTGCTGCTTGGACAAATGATGTTCCCCATCCTGTGTTGACAGGCACTGGATGTCGCCATGTCCAAGATAGAGCTGTAGTCCTGTTTCCCATAGGGCTCAAATTTGAAAGAAATGTCCATTCCATTTGTTGATGCAATGATGAGGTAAGAGATTATGGGCCTCTGCACAGCACTGAGCGCATGTCATCCAACCTCTGATGCAATTGTGACATTGCCATATTCCAGGTGAACTTCCACACCTTTAAAATTTGCCAATGTGAGCCAGAGCTTCCATTTCTAACAATGTCTGCAGATAACATTTGCATTGAGGTAACCACTCAGAAAGATAGCTGTTTGAGATATTCCACTGGAGCATACATCAGGCAGAGCTTGGAGATTGCTCATAAACTGCTGGTCAGTAAGTCCCTCGTGGCTGAATGGTGAGTCTTTGATTGCAATTTCTTTGGGCAGAGCAAATTCAGGCAAAGGCCCACATCTTTGTTCCTGTTGCACTCTGCTCTTTCCTAACTTCTTTCTTCTTTTACCAAGATGAAGCCATGTCTCTTTTTCTGGGTTGCTATTTTGCTTGTCATCAGAATGTATCATTCGGGCACAACATATTCCCATTGTTGCTGAGTAAAGAGAAAGATGATTGCAGTGTACAACAATATCCTGATCTATGTGCAATTTTCCAAAATAAATGATTCTTGGCATGGCTTTTTGGAGGTCTTTACACAGCCCCCATTTTTTGGTCGGACTCCGGTCGGACTCCGTCGGACTTTCTATATTCAGAATGACAATTTTTCTGGTCTAGGACTGCTGAATTTTTCCGGTGAGATTCCGGTGAGATTCCGGTGAAAGTCCGACCGGACTACAAGTCCAACGGACTGTCCAGGCGGACTGTCCACTGGAAATGACCGGACAGAACCAACAGAGTCCAACGGAAGTCCAATGGAAGTCCATCGAATCCCACCGGACATGACCATTGGAATTCCAGCGGACAAGTCCAACGGAATTCAATGGAAGTCCAACGGAATTCCAATGGAAGTCCAACGGATGTCCTTTTATTATAATTTATACTAGTATAGAAAAAAAGACACTAACGAGAATTGAACTCGGGCATCGGAGAATGCCGAACGCAAGCGCGATAAACCAACTGAGCCACAAAGGCTTATGGAAAATTATAAAATTAGTTAAATAGATAGTGATGCGGCCGAAATTCTCAGCACTGCTCGGCACGGGACAAACAACAACGCTGGCGTGACATATTGATGCCAGCGTCGGTCCGTTGTTGATTCCGACCCCAACCATTTTTCCTTCCACCACCACCACCGCCCCCTCGTCGGTCGGAGCCAGGCGAGAGCCAACCCGACGCGACAGAGGACGAGAACGACCGCGACGGCCACACCGACGTAGGGACGAGGACGCGGACGACCGCGACAGCGACAACGAGGACGCGGACGAGGACGCGGACGAGGACCACGACGAGGACCGCGAGGGCGAGGGCGAGGGCGAGGACCGCGAGGACGACGGCTAGGACCACGACCACGACGGTGAGGGCCAAGACACCGGCGTGGACCAGGATGAGGTCAAGGACGCGGCGAGAGCAAGGACGGCGGCGAAAGGACGACAGCGAGGGCGTGGTGCACGCGACGAGGACGAGGACTGCGGCGAGGACGAGGACGACGGCGAGGACGAGGACCACGCGAGGCGAGTACGGCGGCGGACGAGGACGACGGCGAGGGCGAGTACGGCGGCGAGGACGAGGACAACGGCGAGGCTGCACGGCAGCGGGACGATCCAGCAGCGAGGGCAAGTACAGCGCGAGGACGAGGACGGCGGCGAGGACGTGGACTACGAGGACGAGACGACGGCGAGGGCGAGTACGGCGGCTAGGACGAGGACGGCGGCGAGGGCGAGTACGGCGGCGGACGAGGACGACAGCGAGGGTGTACAGCGGCGAGGACAGGACGGCGGCGAGACGTGGACGGGGACGGACGAGGACGACGGCGAGGGCGAGTAATGGGCGGCTAGGACGAGGACAACGGCGAGGGCGAGTACGGCAGCGGGACGAGGACGACAGCGAGGGCAAGTACAGCGGCGAGGGACGGGACGGCGGCGAGGACGTGGACGGGGACGGTAGGACGAGGACGACGCGAGGGCGAGTGCACGGCGGCTAGGACGAGGACGAAGCGGCGAGGCGAGTACGGGCGGGGACGAGGACGACGGCGAGGCAAGCACGGCAGCGAGGACAAGTACGGCGGCGAGGACGAGGACGGCGGCGAGGACGGACGGCGGAAGGACGCAGGACGACAGCGAGGGCAAGGCGGCGGCGAGGACGAGGGGACGACAGCGAGGTGCACGGCAGCGGGACGAGGACGACAGCGAGGGCACAGCGGCGAGGACTCCAGGACGGGCGGCGAGACGTGGACGGGGACGAGGACGACGGCGAGGCGAGGACGCGGCTAGGACGAGGACGGCGGCGAGGACGTGGACGGCGGCGAGGACGTGGACGGACGGCGAGGACGAGGACGTAGACGGACGGCGAGGGCGAGGACGGCTAGGACGTGGACGGCGAGGACGGCGAGGGCGAGGACGAGGACAACCCGCGACGACGGCACCGACGGATACCACCACGGGCGACGACAACACGCGACGATGACACCGACACGACAACGACACCGACACGTACCGCGACAGGTACGGACCGCGACGACCCGCTGACGAAGGGACCGACGGGTGCCAGGAGAGGCACGGCGGACGACACCAACATGTACCACAACGGGTACGGACCGCAACGACACGTACCACCACAGCGACAGCGAGGACGACAGGGAGACGACCACGACACGCTGACGACAGCAGCGACGCATACCACGACATCGCACGGACGACACCGACACGTACCACAGCCGGTACGGTCGACGACAACACCCGACGGCGACACCGACGCATACAACGACGGGTACGGCCGACCACGATGTCGATAACATGGACGACGGCACCACCAATGTACCCTCCGCCCCCCTTTTTCCCGCTTCTTTTCTTTCTGTTTTTCTTTTTTGTTTCTTTTATTATGTTTTTATTTTATTTTTACCTGTATATAATCATGTAGTATATAGTTTTTAATATATTATATTACATTGTCACATAAATTTAAGCTAAGATTAAAGTATTCCAGTTGGAATCCAATTGGATTCCATTCCATGTGAATTTAAAGTTGGACTTAGTGAAATTCACAAAGTCAGATAATAATGTAGTATATAGTTTTCAATATATTATATTACATTGTTACATGAATTAAAGATAAGATTGAAGTATTATCCTAGTGATCTAGCTTCCCTTAATATGGCTCCCAAAGCTTCCAAGAACATTGCTACTGTCCCTAACTCCCTCCCAAGTCTGCAATTAAACCAGTGACAGTCCACTGGACATCCACTGGACATCCACTGGACTCCACTGGACAGAGCACTCTTGGATCTGGTCTAATTAAGTGCTGAGAGTCCAGTGGAAGTCCACTGGAAGTCCAACGGAAGTCCAACGGACTGGACAGTCCGCCAGTCCACCTGTTTTCTGTCTTGAAGTGACTTGACCGGACTTTGACCGGAATTTGGCCGGACTCTGACTGGACTGGTACCGAATTTTCTCAAGTCCAACGGAATCCATTGGACGTCCAATGGACTGTCCATTGGAATTGGCTGGGTCCGGTGAAAGTCCGTTGGAGTCCAACGGAAAATGGGGGCACTGTAAAGTACACGCTTTTTGAACTGATGTCACATAAGGCATGAGTGATCAATAATCCTTTGGTCCCTGCTTCACCAAACTGACATATATTTACTTCATCCAGAGGCTGCCTTGGCTAATTAATTGATCCTTGGCACAGCCTTTTAAACTGATGTCACATAAGGCATGAGTGATCGATAATCCTTTGGTCCCTGTTTCACCAAACTAACATATACTTGCTTCATTCAGCTGCTGCCTTGGCTAAAAAATGATCTACAATGATTGCTACTGAAAGGACATGTGTTTTGACATTATGATTTAGACCAAGACAACAGGTTTACAAAAATAGGTGGCAATGTGGTTGCATGGTTTGATTGACATAAGTCTCAGCACAATGAGTTTATAGGTCCGAGCAGGTCATGTCACTCAGGTCACATGATGCAATTGTTTGTGTTCGTGAACTGGTTTTACTTCTCATGGCACTAAAGTTGAACAATCTTCTATGCCTTTGCTCAATTTAATCATTATCACATATTCTGCTTCATCATCTTCTCCTCCATCTGCGTTAATGTCTTCAGAAATTATCAATCAAATTCACAACAAACTTTGCATAATTACCATTGACCCAGAGGAATACAAGTGTGATTTAAAGCAGCTTTTTGAATAACTGGTGAGTATATAACCACGGTATCTATGTCAAAAGCCAGTGATAACAAGTCTATTTACAGAGGAGAGCATATTGGCTACACACCTCTGAATATGGCAACTCCTGGAGCCAGACAGTGCTCTTTGGTTCAATGTCTACATAACCCTGATGCAAGGTATCAACAAGGGGCCAAACAGCAATGAAAGGCTCAGGCCTAGATATGAGCAAGTCCAGGCATTAGTTGTAGCATTTGAGGAAGAAGAGGGAAAGACAAACAAATGTGAGCAGATGAACAAAGCAATTGTTCAAAGGTGGCATCTGCAGTGCTGCTTGGTAAGTTATCCATTCTGGTCAGAAACTTATCTTATATTTATATCTGTACAGAAGACCAACATGATGGATCTATTGCTGAGGCAGCTGTCACTGCCACCCGTGAAGTGTAGATAGAGGAAGCTGCCACCACTGATGAAGTGCAGACAGAACTGGAAACCACTGTCATCCCAACAGCAGCAGCATCCAACTCATCAAAGTCTTCATGGCATTTAAAGATCATGGTTGTGGAGATCCCACCTAGAAAAGTGACAGTAACAAGAAATCCTGCCCTCAGTAATGAGGAGGAGGGTAATCTAAACAAGCCAAGAAATTGTCTGACAATGAAGAAAGGTAAAGGGAAGGAAGTATTAAGGATGGAGAGTGATGATGAGGAGGACTCAGAAGAAGTAGAAGGTAAGCATTTAATTTTCTCTAGTACAAAACTAATATATTTGTAGATTTAAACCAAAAGGACATTTGCAAATGTACATGTCAAGTCCCATTGAAAAAGAAACCTGTGCCCATCTTGAAGCTCTCCAATGCTCATCAACTGGCTCAAGAGCCACCCATCATGTCAACATCTGTGGCTGCCACTCTTCCCACCACCACTCATTGGGCCTGTCCACCTATCCAAAGAATGGAGACATCTAATTCCAATGCTCGTTGATTGCCTCTGTCAACATCCACAGTTGAGGGGGACGTAAGTGGGGGCCGCTTGTATCATCAAAGCAGCCTCAGCCAGGTCATCAAAGCTCAGGGAGTGGACTGAAGGAGAGGTTGCCTGTAGGTCATGCATTAGAGCACAAATACCATGCCTAGTCATGGTCAACAAGGACAACAGCACCCACACTTGTATGGAGTGTAACACCAAAAAGAAGCAGTGCCTGTTAGCAGTGGGAAAGTCCCCAATTCTAGGTTTTGGGATGACAATCAACTATGAGATGGCAGATGATCTGTCAGAGGAGGCATTCAATCCCAATGCTTGTGCAGCAAGGCAGATTCTGGAAGATATAGAGAGGAAGTGGGCAACACCTAAGGAATTTAGAGGAATCCCCATGAACATTGTCTCTAGCCTTCAAGTGGTCAGGTACAACAGCAAGCACCTCATGTTGAAATTTCAGAAGTTGAAGGAAACTGTCAACCAGCTTGCATCTGCTTAAAATAACAACAAGTTGGTTGACAATGTGCAAGGTGCAACCGACATTGAGAATGCCCTTCAGCAACTGCATATAAACACATCTGAAGGGGGAGTCGAGTGGCATCTACAAAGGTGCCTGCAGATCAGACAACAACAGCTCCAGCAGTCATGATGGGAGATGCCCAAAGTCCATGAAAGTTACATCGCTTCCCATAAGCGTCTTCTACACAGGCCTGACAGCACAGATGGGATTACCAATGATGGGGCAGGGGCTGCTTTGAAACACAAGGCAACCGCGACTGTTGCGGGATATAGCCTATTGAAGAAACAAAAAATGTAGAAATGGTGTGTACTTTTTGCACCCTCTCAGTGACATATTTGTTATATATTTTGTCTTGTCATTCTGTCAGTACTTTACACTCCCCCACAAGCTCTGATCAGTACTACTCAGCGCTGAGTAACTCTGAGTAGATCTGAACAGAACTATACAGTTCTGCACAGATCTACTCAGAAATTCATATACAGACATAATAAACTGCAAGTACTGAAGTCACATGATATTTGTACTTAGTCTGTATTACATAATAATTTCTTACATAAACTTCAAATACACTATTGAAATCATATAATATTTCTGCTTAGTCAGCATTACATAATCTATTAAAGTCACATGATATTTGTAATAAATGTGAAATTATAAAATGCACTCAACAGAAATTGAACCAACAGCTTTATATATACTAATTCTACACATGCTTTACCAACTACACTATTAATGCTTGTATTATCTTCCACATTTAATGAATTATATACCCTTCTTTACAACACCCAATAATATATTCTGGCATTTCCTCTCAAGCTATATCCACATATTATATATCAAAATGATCAGAAATTTGAGGGCAATATTTCTGTAATTATGTCAGCATGTTCAATATGCAAAATACTGTAAAGTTCAAGTTATGTGACTTGTCTGTAGCCCTGGGTTCAATTTTAATGAATGCATTTTTTTATTTTCTTACTTCAGTATTGAATGCTCACTTCAAACAAGGATTTCCTTTGTATCTGCTGCAAACAGTACCAAATCAGGTGCAGATCTTTAATTCCTGATATATGACATTTATTTTATTACAGGTGATCTGACCTAGAGCTGAGTTGTACTGCTCAGTTTTTTGTTGAAAATAATTGACTCAGTTTCTGAGTTGGCTGATCAGTTCTGAGTTTTCTGATCTGATCTGATCTGATCTGTTTAGCCAAAAATATGGGCAATTGCAGGCCATTTGGGTGGTGAAAAGAGTTTTAGGTCGCTGATCAGAACACGTGGGGAGTGACAAGTCCTCGCAACACCAATGCCCCACCGTGTACTTTACCTCCACCCATATACTCCATATGGAGTCCACCAACTCCATACAAAGTGGTGGACTCCACATGGAGTCCACTTGGAACATATGTAAATGTTCAAAAGTCATCTTTGATAAGTGGAGTCCAGATGGAGTCCAGGTGGAGTCCACTTGAACTCCATACAATTCCACTTGAGGCCAGATAGAGTCCACCTGGACTCCATATGGACTCTGCATGGACTCCACATAGGTCTTAATATTTTTATTGTTTTATTAGTATAGTCAAGATCTAGATAGAATCTAGATGGAGCTTTTGTATATTTATTTTAAATTCATTATCTAAGTGAGTAGTAGACTTACAAGCATATAAATCTATTCTTTGTAAGAAGTCTATATGAAGCTCTTAAAGTCTTCAAATTAAATCAAATAATTTATAGTGGTACACTAGAATACACTTTTTTTTCTACACTCTTATGCCCCATCATCTTCTATATCCCAGTGTCTTTCAATATAGTTTTCATTCTTTTCTTCATCATCATCATCTTCAGTATCATCAATTCGATGAGGCTTTTCTCTTCATTTCTGCTTTTGAATGACATTTTGAGTGTGATATAACAGCATTGAATGTAAAACCAATCAAAATTCCCAGATTTTATGTGCTTTAGAATTGAATCAAAGCCACCTAACAATGAGTTTAATTGTTCACATGCTTGTATATTAAATGCTTGTTGAAAATATTCTGTTCCATCTTTAGTCTTTGCTAGAACCACAAGATTTGGAGCAGAACCATTTAATGGAGCTGGATTACACCATTTACAGCATAGATAATCACTTGTTTGATGGTTGATATAATGATATGAATCAACAATAAATTAATTAGTTTTTGCCAAGATTCCCAAGTTTTTTTACAATACTTGTTCAAAGGACTTGGCAACCTTTATCAATACAAATATAGGATGGCCAAGATTATTCAGTTGAGGTTAAATTCAAATAGAATCCATGTAGAGAATGTGGAACTCCATATGGACTCCACATGAACTCCAAATGAAGTTCCACATGGAGTCCAGATGGAGTTCCACATCCTCCACATTGGTCCACATGGAGGATGAGTCAATTCCAACTGGACTCCATGTGGAGCCTCCACCCTAAATGGCTGGGATACCTGCCAAAAAGGTCACTAATCTCATGTGGAGTCCACCAACTCCATGCCAGAGTTGGTGGACTCCACCCGGAATATATGGGTGAGGGTAAAGACCTCGCCCCACCTTCAAATGCACCTACTACCACTGATGTGCACCAGGACACACAGCACAATACTGTCCTTTCAACCATGATGATGCTCTTGGCAGAAGCAATCAGCATGATTACGACAACCCCATGGATGATGCTGGAATTGCTGAAAACACGGGAGAACGTTATGGATATTGAAGACAATTCAACTGGGACAGTCGAACCATAGGAGGGGGGTAATGTTATAGACACTTTATTTTCTTTGCTCTTTTCCTTTTTCTTTTCTTTTTCCTTTCACCTTTGTATATAAAGCCTTCTTGTCACATGATGGACAACATCATGTGATTGTATATCTGACTCATTCTACTCAGACTCACATTATTGATACTGTTATGACTCACTTCTTGTTCTGACTCACACTCTGACTCATACTTGGACTCATATTGTACTATAATTGTAGATATCAAAACACTTAAATAGCCAGTAGACACTGCTATTATTCCTTAGCCAGTTCTTGAGAATCTAATCTCCTCTTACTCGAGTACTGCTTGGAACTTGCTGTTCTTGACTACTTGACTGTCAGCTTTATCCATGCATGTGAATATAAGCCTGAAGTCATAACAAAGCCCAATCATGGTTTCCTCCTGGTCGACCTGAAAGTGGTGGCCAAGGAAGGATATGTTGCTCCCCTCAGTCCCCCTACTATAATCCTCCATCCATGGAAATATGTGGTGGATCTCTGTGTCAAGGCCTTCTTGGAATACAAGCAAGCTTGGGAAAGGGCTTTTGGAACTGAAGTTCAATGGACACTGGAGAATTCTAAACCTTCAGCTGTGGTGACAAGAATTAAAAAGAAGTTGGACAGGGTTGAAGATAAAAGAAATTTCTAATTAAACTGGAGTCTGACAAGAAGTTGTTGGACACCCCACTGCCAAACCCTAATGTTTTAAAAATCTATTCAAATACAAAGACATATTCAATGAGGCAACTATGAAATGGCCATTGAGGAGCAGTACAGAGACAAAGCTGTAAATGATGAAAGTGAAGAGTACATCAGCGACTTGACTCCCCTGGCATCCATAGTGCATTCCAATTACTTCATCAGAAACTTGAAAAGAAAACCAAAAGCAGACCTCTGCATCAACGATAATATGCCTTGGTACCTGGCTCCATTTCCTGATATCTGGGGCCCCAGTCCCCAATTTACACTTTTACATCTTCACAAACATCACAAGTACAAGATAATTATGAAAGTAATGTTGAAAATGCCCCTTTGACTCCCCTCAAGCCTATCAAGCCCCTGCTGAGAGGCCAGCCCTCTTTCTAGTTCTTCAATTCCCAGTTCATCATATGCATTCTCTTCAATATTGATGGAACCAGGCTCTTCATTGATTTGTCAATTCCCACTTCTTTGAATGATGAAAACACTCTTAACAAAGTTAACAATTGGCTTAGCAGCAGACTCCTCAATCTTTTGAGACTTGTGCCAGATAGACACCCCTGGGATTTTAGTTATTGTAAACCTTGTAAAGTAACTAGAGACATTTTGACCATTGATGATGAATTAGTTTTTCTGTGCTGTTTTCAAGTGATTGCTTGTTATTAAAGATTCAAAATGTGTTTTTGGTGTGTTTACAGAGTACACAAAGAGAAGGTGCAACTGGCCCTCGCATTATATTCCAAACTATCTTTGAATTGCTATGAGTTAAGACAGTTGAATGATAGAAAGCAGTGGCAGTGGTCCTGTGCATTGTTATGTGCTCCACTTTATTGGGGAATAATTTTGGAACTATTTCATATTGATATTCACCCATGTATACTAAAATATGAGCAACAGACATGGGCAGACATAGTAGACAACGACAATGATGGTGCCCAATATATTCCCGAACTGGATGGTGTGTGTACTTTACAGTGCCCCCAGATTCCATTGGACTCCAACGGACTTTCACCGGACCCAGCCAATTCCAATGGACAGTCCATTGGATGTCCAACGGATTCCATTGGACTTGACAAAATTCTGCTACCAGTCCAGTCAGAGTCTGGCAAATTCGGTCAAAGTCTGGTCAAGTCACTTCAAGACAGAAAACAGGTGGACTGGCTGGACTGTCCAGTCTGTTGGACTTCCGTTGGACTTCTAGTGGACTTCCACTGGACTCTCAGCACTTAATTAGACCAGATCCAAGAGTGCTCTGTCCAGTGGATGTCCACTGGACTGTCACTGGTTTAATTGCAGACTTGGGAGGGAGTTAGGGACAGTAGCAGTGTTCTTGGAAGCTTTGGGAGCCATATTAAGGAAGCTAGGTCACTAGGATAATACTTCAATCTTATCTTTAATTCATGTGACAATGTAATATCATATATTGAAAACTATATACTACATTATTATCTGACTTTGTGAATTTCACTAAGTCCAACTTTAAATTCACATGGAATGGAATCCAATTGGATTCCAACTGGAATACTTTAATCTTAGCTTAAATTTATGTGACAATGTAATATAATATATTAAAACTATATACTACATGATTATATACAGGTAAAAATAAAATAAAAACATAGTAAAAAGAAACAAAAAAGAAAAACAGAAAGAAAGAACAGAAAAAGGGGGCAGAGGGTACATTGGTGGTGTCGTCGTCCGTGTTATCAACGTTGTGGTCGGCCGTACCCGTTGTTGTATGTGTTGGTGTCGCCCGTCGGGTGTTGTCATTGGCCATACCTACCATGGTACGTGTCGGTGTTGTCGTCGGTGTCATTGTCAGTGTCATTGTCAGTGTCATCCGTACATGTTGTGGTATGTGTCGCTGTCATCTGGACATGTTGTGGTACGTGTCGCTGCTGTTGTCGCATGTTGTGGTCATCCCTGTCGTCCTCGCTGTCGCCCGTGGTGGTATGTGTTGTCACGGTCCATACCTGTTTTGGTATGTGTCAGTGTCTTTGTCTGCTGTGCCTGTCCTGGTACCCGTCGGTGCCTTCGCCGTAGGTCGTCGCAGTCCGTACCTGTTGTGGTACATGCTGGTGTTGTTGTCGCGTGTTGTCCTCGCCCTTGCCGCCCCTTGTTCTCGCCCTTGCTTCCCTTGCTGCCCTTGCCCTTGCCGTCCTTGCCCTTGCCGTCCTCACCCTTGCCGTTTTCGTCCTCACCCTTGCCGCCCCTTGTCCTTGTCCTTGTCCTTGCCCTTGCCGTCCTTGTCCTTGCTCTCACCGCCGTCCTCACCCACGTCCTGGTCCACACCAGTGTCTTGGTCCTTGCCATCGCGATCCTGGTCCTAGCCATCATCTTCCCGGTCCTTGCCCTTGCCCTTGCCCTCCTGGTCCTCATCGTGGTCCTTGTCCGCATCCTTGTTGTCGCCGTTGCGGTCATCCTCATCGGTGTGGCCATCATGGTCGTTCTTGTCCTCTGTCGCATCAGGTTGGCTCTCGCCTGGCTCCGACTGACAAGGCGGTGGTGGTGGTGGAAGGAAAAAGGGTTGGGGTCGGAATCAACAACTGACTGATGTGGCATCAACATGTCACATGCACGTTGTTGTTTGTCCCGTGCCGAGCAGTGCTGAGAATTTCGGCCACATCACTATGTATTTAACTAATTTTATTATTTTCCATAAGCCTTTGTGGCTCAGTTGGTTTATCCTGCTTGCGTTTGGCGTTCTCCGATGCCCGAGTTCAATTCTCGTTTGTGTTTTTTTTTTCTATACTAGTATAACTTATAATAAAAGGACATCTGTTGGACTTCCATTGGAATTCCGTTGGACTTGTCCACTGGAATTCCAATGGTCATGTCCAGTGGGATTCGATGGACTTCCATTGGACTTCCATTGGTTCTGTCCAGTCATTTCCAGTGGACAGTTCACCCGGACAGTCCATTGGACTTGTAGTCTGGTCGGACATTCACCGGAATCTCACCGGAATCTCACCAGAATCTCACCGGAAAATTTCAGCAGTCCTAGACCAGAAAAATTGTCATTCTGAATATAGAAAGTCCAACGGAGTCCGACCAAAAAATGGGGGCCATGCAAAGACCTTGATGGTGTCTTGTTTCCAAAAGTTATGGCAGCCTATGGTGTAATCTAAATTTCTATGGCAACTGCTTTCTGTTCCATCCTAATTCCCAGATTCTGGATTTCACCTGCAGCACCAGTGGCAAATAATTGAAAACCCTACAGAGGCCACCACACAAATTTCATCCATCACCATACCTGCACCAGCTGCCAATATTCAATTTATGACTGTCTTTGAGCATCCGCTGAGCATAAAACCGGTTGCTAATTCACAGTTCCAGTGGCGGCAACTAATGATCAATTCAATCAGCTCCCCCGGTTGCCAATCTTAATTTTGGAGACCAGAATGGCTCCATTATATATATACAGGTTATGGAGCTGCTCTAAGGCAAGGCAGTAAATAGAAGACAGGGCAGCAGCTGCTCAATATTTACATACCACAGCACCTGTGGTGCTCCAGATGAAGCCTGGACACCAAGTCAGTGTGGCCCCAATTCCATCCAATCTCATTCAAATTTCAATTGATTTGCCAAGTGAGCTGCATAACAAATATGTATTGGATATATGGAACATTTTAAGATATGCAAAAGCTGTACTGCACTTCAACACCTCGTGGTGGAGGCCATACTAGAAACTGCATAAATTGAGGATCCATTTTACCATCTGTTTTTCTGCAATCTCTCAAACGAGCATTTATGCCAGACAAATAATGAGTATGAATTCTATTTTATATTTTATTTACCTCAATCGGACCTCCACCCCTTCCCCTACCAATTCTCCCCACAATCCATCCTAAATTGGTATACCAGGGATGGCAAAAAGTGTCCAGAGTGGGATGAAAGTACCCAACAGAAAATGCATTAGAATGGCAGGAGCCAATGCCAGATTTGATGAAAACCAGCTGCTGAAATCAAAAATCACCCCACAGGGCAAAGGTGTGCCAGGGTGCAGTGTACCAGGGATGGTGTCCACTTGACACTGTACCTCACATGTATGGAAACCCAGACTGTCGAGCCTCCAAAGCTGTCACCAAACACATCACGGCTGGCCATGCCGCCTGATGCGTACATGCTGGCACGTTAGGACCTTGGTCAGTACTCTTAGAAATATAGTATGGGCACAGACGGCAATGGTGAGATGACGATGTAGTTGAATAAGGGATAGGTCTCCATGATAGAGCATAGATGTATGTATTGAGTAGATAGTTCTAATCTAGTTCACGGTGATTGATGTGATTTAAATAATTCTTTCCAACAATGCAAATATTTTCTATCTACCACTCTATCTACCACTCGTCTTCCTCAACATTGTCATATTCATCATTGGTAAAATAAACCTCAACAACCTCAAAATCATCATCCTCATCTTCCATCCTGTCAAGCTCTTTCTCAAGAGCTGTGTCTAAAATAGGGGAGAATGATTAGATCAATATTCAATGCCATGCTGAGCGAAGTACACACCAAGTCCCCTTCCATTATTTACACCACCCATGTAGTAATTCCCATCTTTATCTGCATAATCAAGTCCACCAAAAGTTCTCTTCCATCCGGAGGCATGATCTCATTGTTGTCTTGATTATTCCATAAGCTGAGAAATACCTGACACTCTTCCATGAACTCCACAGCTTGGTCAAGGTGTTCAAATCTATAGATAAGCTCATGGTATATGTCCCACACATTTTCCGAGTTCACCACTGGGCTTCCCATACTCTCATAAAGAATTTGAGCATATTTTTTAAACTCAGGGGGGGACGAGAAGGAAAACTGGATTTTCTGGTGGTGCAAACTCCTGCTGCACATAATCAACTGCTGCTTGTTCAACGTGAATCTACAAGACATATACAAATTAAATTCAGGACAATCAGTCAATATTTTATAAATGCATGCATTACCTTAAAGTCAAGAGCTCCATACCGATGTGGGGAGCTGTAAATATCATTTGGGACTCCATGTGGTAGAATCTTGTTGCAATCAGCACATTTACGGCTGTTATTAATGTGGTCTGCCCATGCATCAAGCTCCTTTTGAAGAAAAGGAATAAATATCCAGCGAAAGACCAGACTAAGATGTATCTTTAGTCAATAGAACAAAAACATATATGGCACACAGCTTACAGGTCAAGCGGGCGATTAATGTCATACCAGTCATTTACAACTCCAGCTTCTAAAAGATCTTCAAATCCTGGTGTGAATCTCCGATGCATCTGTGACCAAGAAATTTCTGGCTTGATATTCTTTTTCTTTCGCATCCAACAGTGCTGAATGGTCCCAGACAAACTTGGATCATGCCAATGACATAGTACAGTATGTGCTTTAGCAATTCCATAATTCTCGGAGCCTGAATCACTTTGGGAAACAAGAGGCATGTCTACTACAATGTTAGTCACACATTAATCTGATAAATCGAGACTTGACATACATTTAAATGTCTCAATAAATTCTAGGTAATATGATAAAATAAGCTTTGGGTTGCTGTTTGTCCACCAGACTTTAACCCAATGTATCCGACCAGCAAATGGATCAACGCCAATGTGAAGACCAAGTCCAAAGCGCTTCCATTTGTCATGCTGATCAACAGCTACAATATCATTTACACCTGCAGCCCAGAAACAGCGTCGCTTCAGCTGCCCAGCCTTGCGCTCATGAACTAATTCAGGTTCATATACTTGGAAGTAGACAACCACAATATTTCTAGTATATTGTGCAAGTAAATTAGGTGCAATGACAATAGAGCTTTAATAACTTGCCTTGGAACCTTCATGCCATCTCATGAAATAGTAGAGACGTCATATCATGGGCCCCTGCCTTAGGGAATCGCTTTCGCAGGGCCACTACAGAATCATGAATTGATTCAATTGTGTGACCCTGTTGCCTAGTAGACAATAGACCCATCCGCTTGCGGATAGCCTTAAATGATGTCATTCTGTTTATATCACTAGCATGAGCGCCTACTTAGTAGACTAAGTAATAAAACAACATACCCAAGCCCATACACTTCTGTATCCATGTGTTCATTCTTGAGGAGCTGCAATATTTCAATGTCCGTTTTCCTCATTTTCCAGTAGTTGATGATATGACAGGCAATGCTTTCGAGTGATGCTATTGACAGTCAATGTGAGCCCACAGTAATTGATCTGATGAATGAACAAACAGGACATACGAAGGCGGCTTATGCTGATTCTGCTGAGGCATATCTGTGTAGTCAATTGAGAAATTTATAATATTGAAGAAAGTCTCAATGCATATATACTGCACTCTTAAGTAGCCATTGTGTGCGTGCTTTTGACTCAGTGATAAATATTCCCGAAACTGCCAGAACACAAAGTATTTAGATTAGAAATAGATTGGTAAGACCAAGTGTCTATGCTAGAATATACTCGGATATACTGGGAGGTCCAGTGACTTACAGTTTGGCTGGGCACCTACTGTGCTTACTCATGTTTCTCATTATTGACTCATTGCTTTAGTCGCATTTATTCGTAGAATTACTTTAATTAGTATCTTCATAGAGCCTAGTAGAATATTCTAGTTGAATGGAAATCAGTTTAAATAGAGCCTTGACTGGGCTGTATAATCTATTCTACTCTACTCAATGCTGCATACTATCATCAACCAAACACTCACACAGCACGCTATGTCTTCTAATCTTTTAAAAATAGCAGCAGAGTTTACGCAGGACTCTGTTGCAACTATTGCTTGTGCCTGTGAACAGCCAAGCTGCTCTAATATTATACAACCTGGTGAGAACCGTTTCTATGTTAGTAATGAAGGTCGGCCAGATATTCCCGGATGCTACATATGTGGCTCCTGCATGAAACTACTTGGGTAAACGGACAACTACTGCCCGAGTAGTGCAAACAGCTGCAGCAGCAGGTATGTGATATTTTGTATGATGTATTCAATAGTGTTGATTAAAGTGGTCTTTGTGTTTGCGCTTTATGGTAACAGCACCTAGTGGACCGCTCTCTGCACCTTCAATGTCTATACATCATGACTCTGCCACTGAGGGTGCTGTGAACTTATCTGTGATTCAGAGAATGATAATGAGTCACAACATCAAGGTAAACTATCTTTTCTTGATAATCAATTGTAATTTATGCTCTTCTACAGGTGCACATACTCCTCAGGGACGTGTTACTGCTGTATCTCAGCAAGTTCTGACTGTTAGCAGTCCATCATTCTTTCAAAAATTCTTTGAACAAAAATCTATTCCACCATCTTCTTTGCCATCTGGACCATCTCATACTGGTTATACTCATGCACACATGAGATATCAAGATGAACACCACCGCTGGTCATCTTCACCATATAAAATCCCTCCAGCCCCCAGTCTCTTCCTGGGGCAGTTTCATCTCAAGCACAAGTTAGAGATGAAGTACGTATTCTGCTTCAGGTCTCCTATCAATTACTTAGTGGTAAAGTTGGAAACACAGTGGGTTAGTCTCTTGTTTAATAATTTACAAGAACTCAAATGTAAACAGATAATTTGGGAAGGAATGGCAGTCGAATATGAGATTTTTCCATCTGCTCTTTCTTTATTAATCAAAGAAAGCTTGCTCCCTCCTCTTCAAAAGCTGTTTGATGGATTTCCGTGGGATTTTTCAACCATGACAGTCCGTGAAACAGGGAGCTGGCAAGACATCAGCAAAATGGATCCATTCACACCATATTTTCAAGGCCTATTTTTGAAGAAAAAACTGGTGCAAAGTCGGATGGTTCTCTTGTTTTTCACCACCCAAATCTCCCATTGAATTTTCTTTGGTAATTGACTGTGATCAATGGCTTTGTGCAGAGGACTACCCAAATCACCAAGATATTCATGCTAGGCACATTGAGTCAATACACCCGGTTTGTATATTATTCATGTAGTCAGCAGCTAATACTGATTACTATTTTACTTGGTTATAGGTGACACCAGATGTAATACACCCAAAGTGCAAAGCACCACCCAGCCCAGAGAAACATTTACCAATTGCAGCTTCAGCATCCAAGAAAATTCATTCTGAGAAAAAAGCAGTCCAGTGGTTCATTCAAGCAGCTTGATCCTGACCAAGTGCAAAAGGGTATATCTTTGGGTGTCCAGAATCTGATTATTGAAAAACAGAAACAGTGTATGTTCCCATACTTATTATTAATTGTACTCTACTAATCAGCCATATTTAGTTGACACTCAGATCACAGAGCGGATCTCTTGCTACCTCATCAAAGCACCTTCTTTTGCAGCACTTTGTGACACAGAAAATCCCAGCAGAAATGGAATCATAAATCAGAGCGAAAGTCTTTTGGCATATATTTCTTATGACAAAATCAAGCTTCTTGAAAGGGAACATTCAAGACTGCACATTTATCCTCCTTACAGTGGATCTCCAATGCTCCATCTGTGGGACTTGGTTCCAACAGCTCAAAGCACATCCTAGTAGCTCTGAAGTGCCCTTATGATGACCGACATTCTGGAGCCATAATGAAATGCTTCAACTATGTTGATGAAAGCCACAAAGTGCTCACAGAGGCAACAATGCTTGGATGGGCAGATTCCCTTCTCCAATTTGCATATGATTTTATAGATGATTTTATACTCACCACAGCTGTAGAAGAGCCACTTTTTGAAATTCCACGACTCCGATTTGTCAAAGGCACAATTGCATACTCTGAGAAATCACTTGATTCTCATGCTGGAGGTAGATCAACATCTCACCGTGCATCATATTTATTGGAGGAACTGCTGCTGGAGGACAACCTATTTATCAAGTACATCCACAATGCGGATGCTGTTCCACTTCAGGATTGTAACGAGCCAGGTTATGAAATAGGCATCTTCCTTTGCTTTGTACAGCATGTCCAATTTAATATTACACACGGTCAGGCCTACATCTCAGATTTTCAAGGTATGTATCAAATTTATGGACAGGACCATGTTCAGCTTATAAAATCTATTCTTTAAGGAGCAGGGAATTTGTTGACTGACCTGCAAATCATGACACATCTGTTTGTATAAAGCTTGCTATTTAATGATAAAATATGCTAATAATTTAGTCACAGGTCTCTGAGCAATCATGAAGATGCTGAACAGTCGCTGTTTGGAGAGGGAACGTCAATACAGCCTTTGACAAGTTTACAGGGCAACATTTTGTAATAAATACTGCAAATGGTTCCAGTTAGGGAAGTTGATAGCTTCAGAAGACAAGTAGGACAAGCTCTGGCATATATAATTTATGTATTTGTTCTAGCCATGAAATGGTAAATAATAAGTAGCTTGATCATGATGGCTCAGTAGAAATTGGTTTTGGTGCTCTGTATGCACCGGACATTCTAATTTTACCTCTAATATCGTCTATAGATGTCTCAGAGCACATATGTACATTTCTACATAATATTGGTCCCTTACTGGTGCGCTGTGATAACAATTAGATGGAGAGCCAGGCATCAAGGGAAATTCACATGGTCTGCCACCACGGAAACTTGATTCATGCTCGATGGAGTGATCTCGAGCAAATATATCTTGTCATTTATAAATATTAATTTAAATGTACAGTATAATGTATATGTTAATAGAATTACAAAGACTTCGAGGTCAAGAACTGCATTCAAGGCAAGATATCTTGCCGGAGCGATGTCCCCACTGCGAACGTCACCGTCTGTGCCCGTACTATATTCTTAGAGTACTGACCGAGGTCCTAACGTGCCAAGCATGTATGCATCAGGCGGCATGGCCAGCTGCAATGTGTTTGGTGATGGCTTTGGAGGCTTGACAGTCCGGGTTTCCATACACATGACATTGTTGGGCCCTTGCTTGACACCATGACAAGCACTACATAATTGCCTTTTCACCGAAGTCTCTTTCAGGCCATGTGATACATCACATTATAATTAATTCAAATTCCATACGGTACATAATTAGATCACTGTCCCATGTGGGTATGGTCAGTAGAGAGTGTGGTAATTCTGCCATGTAGCAATCAGAAAGTCGTAATATCATGTCATATAGACTCAAAGGCAACATTGTTATTTGTTGAAAGAAATTAGTGTAAGAATTCCAGATACTCTCATAAACACAAACAAACCCTTTGTGCACATTTCCAACTTCACAGATCAACCTTTTACAGTGACCAAAGGGGTGTTGCTGAGCAAGATACATAACCCCACCAACTGGCTTGATCAAACAGATAAATCAACCCCAGAAGAAGTATTGCAGAAGGAAGAACAAGGTTAGTTCGAAGTTTAGTGGTGTCTAGAGAAAACGGAACTATAATTTTGCAAGCTGAAATTTCACTGAAAGCATTATGCAACCTAACAGAGAAATATGATCCTCTAGCCAAGTTACTCTTGGATGGAGGACCAAAACAGCAGAGGCTCCCCAGAGAAAGTTTCAGACAAGCAGCTCCTCGCTGAAGTAGATATTGCATCCTCATTAATTTCAGAAAAACGTGAGGGCAATTCAAAAGGTAGTTAGACAACATGAAGGAGTGTTTGGCCTAAATGGGAGGCTGGGTAATTATGATGCTAAGGTAGATATAGCAATGAAAGAAGGAATGACACCCATCTCACTGCCACCTTTCCCAGCTTCTCCATCAAAATAAGAAGTAATTGACAAACAAATGGATGTGTGGATAGCTCTAGGTGTAATAGAACCATCCAAGAGTCTGTGGGAAGCTCCTGTTTTTATTGTTTATCAAAACTCAAAACCTAGAATGGTTATAGACCTCAGATATTTTAATGAGCAAGTTGTCCCAGACAAATTTCCATTGCCAAAGCAAGAAGATATTCTACAAGCTCTTACAGGAGCCCAGTTGTCAAGTACTCTTGATGCTCTAGCAGGATTTACACAATTAACAATGACAGATTCAGCTTCAGAAAAACTGGCTTTTTGCACACATTGAGGATTATGGCAATTCTGTTGTACACCATTTGGATATTGAAGTGGTCCCAGTGTTTTTCAATGTGTTATGCAGAACATACTGGCTCCATTTCTATAGATATTTGCTCTAGTCTACATTGATGACATAGTGATATACTCCAAAGCATTTGAGGATCATCTAATACATCTAACACAAGTCTTTAAGGCTATACAGGAGGCTAATATCATGCTGTCACCAGCAAAATGTCATTTGGGCTATTAGTCACTCCTCTTACTAGGCCAGAAGGTTTCAAGATTAGGACTATCAACCCATAAGGAGAAGGTGGACACTATTCTAAATCTGGACAAGTCAAAAAATGTGGCAGAACTACAAACCTTTTAGGTATGATGGTCTATTTTGCAAATTATGTACCCTTCTATGCATGGATTGCTCTTCCATTATTTAAGCTAATAAAAAAGACCAGGAATGGGAATGGACTGAAATTTGCAAAGAAGCCTTCCAACTATGTAAAGAGGTGTTAAGTAATGCTCCAATATGTGCTTATGCAAAACCAGGTTTACCATACTGTGTCTACACGGATGTATGTGATTACAGACTTGCTGGAATACTGCAACAAGTACAACCCATTCTAGCCGCAAGACCTTTGGGGTACTAAAATATACAAAAGACTAAATAAGGCATTTAATGCTGGCAATCTGGTGCCTCAATTAGTATCATTCACCCATAAGGAAATAAAGGACATTCCAATAGATATTAAATGGGGAACAATCTTTGAGGAAACAACAGTATATGTAGAGAGGGTGATTGCATATTGGTCTAGGGTACTTAAATCCCTGGAAAGAAATTACTCTCCTACTAAACAAGAAGTGCCTGTGCTTAAAGAAGCACTGATTAAATTCCAGCTGTTCTTAGAAGGAGATAAAATTTTAGCCATTACTGATCACACTGCTCTAACTTGGAGTAAGACCTTCCAGAACATCAATAGATGATTACTTATCTGGGGAACTGTTTTTGCAGCATATCCAGGGCTATGGATAGTGCATCACACCGGGAAAGTACACTCTAATGTTGATCTCATTTCCAGACTACAAAGGAGAGTGCCACTAACTCAGAATTCTGTAATAGATGACAATGCTGTTATTGAATTATCTACAGAAAGCTATCCTTTGAAGGATATGTTTGAGGAACTGGGTACACAATTTGAAGAAAGACTAATATCAGTCACATCAATTTTTGTAGAGCAGGAACAACAACAGACAGACAAGAGAGACATTGATCTATTAAAATTACAAGTAAAGGATCAGAAAGGAATAGATCAGGATGTCCTTATTTCTACAGCTAGAACCTTTTCCATACTTGTTGGGTTAGCTGAGGAAAAGATAAAGGAATGGCATAAAGAGTATTTAAAGGATGAACACTTTGCACAAATATTAGATTTGTCCCAAAGCAAAGATAACATGATATCTCAATACCAATACTCGGACAACAGATTATTATTCTTTGAAGATGCCACTGGCTCTGATTGTTTATGTGTACTGCAAGGGTTACAAAAGAAATTACTGGAAGAAGTTCACAAAGGATTAACAGAAACAGCCCACAGCAGATACCATAAAACTTACAATAAGCTGGCAGTCAGTTATTATTGGCCTCAAATATCTAGGGACATTAAAACATTTGTAGTAAGCTGTGATGTCTGCCAGAAAATTAAACTTAAGTGCGAGGCTCCAAATGGATTGTTACATCCAATTCCTATTCCAACACAACCTTTGAAGTAGTGACTATGGACTTTATCCTGGATTTGCCAGTTTTGGGGGTATAATAACATCCTGGTAATAGTAGATAAACTTACCAAATATGGGATTTTCATTCCATGTTCAACAAAGATCACTGAAAAAGAGACAGCAGTTCTATTTTTCAAGTATATTGCACACTACGGAATTCCACAACAGTTTATCACAGATTGAGATAGTCAGTGGTGCAATAAATTCTGGTCCAAGATATGTTGTCTAATGGGAAAGAAAAGAGCCTTAACCACTTCTCATCACCCACAGGCAGATGGTCAAATGCAAATATTGAATCAAACTTTGGTGATCACATTATGGGCTTACATAGATATGACAAAGAAGGACTGGGCTGGGCACATTGATGGAATAATGCTTGCATATAACTCTACTCCCCATTTGGGAACTACCTTTGCACCAGCCTACCTATTATGAGGATATCACCTGATAACTAGATCTACCTTATTAAATTCAGGACAAAGTATTTATTGAAGATTAGACATGGAATTGTTAGCATCTACCAAACAAAGAGCTGTAGATATCTTAGAACAGTTTACAGCAGATTGAACACATGCCATGGAAGTATTAAAAACAGGACAGACTTATGAAGAGATCACTTATAACAATGGACACGGTGCTGTGCAACTCCTCTTCCATCTCAGCACGGAACATGACAAACAAACAGCGATGATGTAGAAGACTACTAGGCGATGAACCGGACCTGCCAAGACAGCAAAATACAACTGCCGAACCTGTCTATGATAAATTCAACCTCAATTTGGCACTTCCACACCTGCCTGAAGACAAAATACACATCAGCAAAAAATAAATTGTTGCAGTAGCTCTGGTAGAAAAATGGAAGGTACCCCTGCAGTAGCACTGGTAGCCACATGTGGCAGTGCACTAGCTCCAGTAGCAGCAACATGTGACTACTGCATGTACAGTAGCTCCAGTAGCTGTCACACATGACTATAGAGCTGCTGTAGCAGCCACTAGTAATTACATATATGCTACAGGTGGCTACCTAGCTGTCACCAGAGGTTACATATCTGTGGCACATAGCTATGTATCACTTAGTAAACACAGAGTTGGCTACTCAGCTACTGTAGCACTACCACAGCCTCATTATTTTGTGATTATTTCAATTCATTTTCAGTAGCAATTAGACAGGATGTCAACCATAAAAACATAAAATTTCACAGAATATAATATAGACTACTCCTATGCATTCAGCTCTTCAGTCTCTTCTTCACTTCCTATTTGCTCTTCTTCACTATCAGTTTCACCAGTTCTACCCTTGTACTCATCTTGCATCTTTTTCTGTCTTGTTGAGAAAATTCAACTGTTGGAGTAACAGTGTTAACAACCCCAGAATGACAGCTGTAACTCAGTTAATCTATAATATAAGAGAGCTCGATGACTAAGAATTTTCAAAAAGGAAGGAGCAAGTTACTTAAGCATGACCAAGCATTATTAAGCACGCCATTGTGTTTTGAGGCCAGCGCTACATGCCTTTTGAAATAAACAACCAGTGGCTGATGGCAAACAACAAAATAAGTGCCACAAAGCCTGGAAAACATTCTGTGCTTAAATAATGAACCCTCAATGTGTCTATTAGCCATACCCAGCTGTATTGAAGCTGCTTTGGGTGGCTCTGAAAACAAAAAATATGCACACTCTTGCATGCACAGTGCACAGTGCACTATGAGCAAGTGGATCAATAAATCTGTGTCAAAGACTATTTGAATGGGACATTTCTGTCTGCAGATATTGTGGTTGGTTGACACCTTTGTAATGGAGACTATGTATTGGATAAAAGAGTTAAAGGCTGAAATAAATACAACTAAATAAATATCAAAACAGGGGGCATTGTGGACAGTGGAAAAGTTAGTATGAAATGAATTATAGTTGGAACTGTTTACATAAAGGTGTAGACAGAAAGATAGCACTGGGACACAATTTTACAATGGGAAAGGTCAGGGGACAGCTATTTTAAATTTTAATTGTGAGGAGTGTAATCTGTAAATTTTAAAATGATACAGTGCTGCAGGTGCTGTGCATAGTAGAATATTCCAGTTCTCTATGCAAAAAGAATGTTATTACAAGTAATCTACACAATAATTGTTCAAGAGCGGGCTGGGGATATATTGTGGAAATGTATAGTAGCATGGACATAGTGCTAAAGGTGGCATGCTTTTGTAGAGACATGCCCAAATGCTTTCATTAGACATAGAAAGGGTGAAGTGATGGAATATTGATATTATTTTGGTATGGAGGTGTAGAGCACCCTTAGCAAATCCCAGATGCACTGTGCCGTTTAGCTTCATGACTGACACATAGCAGCAGGGGGATTTGATATACAGTGCTGTATAGGTAGTAAATTTAATGTTTGAGAATAAAGCTGGAGTATGCTTTGCCCATGTAGTGGGTATAATTAAAGAGAGTGTTAACTATTAGGAGTGGGAATTGATATTTGAATTGTAATGTACTATAGGATATAGATTGATGTGATTAATTCATTTACAGGACCAAAGTGGTGGGGCTGAGAACAGCTATTTGGATTTTGAAGAAAAAGTGTAAGTTATAAAATTTAAAATGGCACAGCGCCGCAGGTGCTGTGCATATCAAGATATTGGTGGGTAATGAAAGGGCAGTCAAGTATTATAAGTAATAGAGGCAATAATTGGCAAATAATTGGTAGTGGTGATAGGCAGGGATGTAGATTGACTGAGTACAGGGGTGAAGTTGTGGTGGATTATTTGGAGTGGGTGTAATGTGGTTTTAAATTTTGGTTGGAGATTTGTGAGATTGTTAGATAAAGACAGAAATGTTCACTGTTATTGACAGTCAGTAAAAAAAATGTGAGTATGGAGGTGCTACAAATGTCTATAGTGAGATAGAGAGATGGAGCAGTGATAAGATGTAGGCCTGAGGATGAAGCAGAAGTGGTGAGTGGGGTGAATGCTCTGTGATATGTCATGAAAATTGATTTTAGATTGTAATGTACTATAGGGTGTAGATTGATGTGATTAAATTTTGTAGAATTTAAGTAGTGGGGTGTAGAGACAGATATTTTGGTTGTGAAGAGAAAGAGTGTAAGCTATGAAATTTAAAATAGCATGGCATCTATAGTGCTGTGCCTATGAGGTGAGTGATAGTAAATGAGTAGTGCAGTATTGTATAAAATATAAAGTAGAATAATGATTGATTGGGAGTGGATATGGGTGTGAATATTAAAACAGACATGGTGGCAAAGGTACTGTGGATTAGTTGGAATGGGTTTAATATGGTTTAAAATTTTAGTTTGAGATTGTTGAAGCAAAAGAAATTTAATGGACACAGAATATAGAGTGCTGTGTATAAATATTTGTGTATTTGTTCACTGTTATTGACTGAGTGTATATAATCTGACTATGAAGATGCTATGTGCCTCCATAGTGGGATGGAAGAGTGCGACCCCAACAAGCTGTAGGGCAGGCTGTGAAGTAGGGGAGGGTGAGCTGTGCTCATCCCCTCCCACACATTATATTAGGGGGTGTGGAAGCAGGGGATGAGCGCAGCTCATCCCCAAGAGTGACTGCTATTATTATTATTTTCATGAGACATGGAGTGTCAATAAAAGGGGGATGAGCGAAGCTCATTCCCCCAAGATATAATAATTGTAATTGCTATTTATTTTTCAATGAGGAGGCGCAGGGCACCGACAGCTGGGGGTCTGGGGGCGCAGCCCCAGCGAGCTGTTGACCCTGCGGTGAAGCACAGGGGGTGAGCGGCGAATCCCCCCGATGCGAGCGGCGGGTCATAAAGCTCGTATTAATACAAATGCATACAGTTAATATTACTTACAATCATTTTTCCAGAATTTATGGCATACTCCATCAACATAGTCTGCTTTCATAGCCCTCCAGTTCTTCACAACTTGGCAGTATTGAAAATGCCTGTCCTCTATAAGTTTTGATGCCATCACGACCTTACGATATTCACCAGTGGACCATTCTTCAAGACAGAAGTCAACCTAAAAGTCATTAAGTACACAGCTATCCGAGTCTCAGATAAAAATGAAAAGGCCTCACAATGGTTAACACAGCAGCAACAGTCTCCAGTGGAAGAGGGTTAAAGTAGCACTCATAAATAATGCCAGGTGAGATTTTGGAATCAAACCAACAAGCTTTGATAACATCAGTAATAATCTGGGCTTCACAAATGCCCAGTTTATTGTCAGCATCCTACAATGATGATCAGACAAATTATAATGGTGTATGTCAAAAAGAACACCCACCTTATAATGGAATGACTTCTCTGTCTTCAGCTTTGTGAACAAAGGGTGATTGTGAGATATGACATGAACCTTTGTCTCTCTTATGAAACCAAAAGTGTTAGCAACAAGACCACACGTAACAGATAAAAGCCGACTACAAATGTGCAAGTCCTGTGAGTGTATCTAATACCATTAACAAATGATTTATAAGATGAGTAAAGTGCTTACCACATGGGAGACCATGTCAATCAAGGCATAGTTCTCTTGCACCACCAAGCAGGCATTCTTCCAGCATGTTATAGCCCACTCAAATTCCTGACACCAGGCAAAAAGTCTGCTGTTGAAACTAGAGCTTCAAACTCACCACAAGCTCATATGATAATAGCACGAGCAACTGCCTCATAATCACCAGCCTTTGGCTTCTTACCCAGCTCAACACCATGGCATAGGCAAGGTATTTTTGCTGATCCTGGGACATAGGTAGACACTGCATCGGAGTGCAGGGCATCATAATCAGACAAAGCATCCACATAACTTGGAGATGTTACAGGTAGTTCTGGTGGCTCCGACAAGGGTGGCAAGCTTGAACCAATGTGATCCGATGGACGTTCACCTGTTGCAGGAGGGGGCATTGGTGTAGACTTAAAAGCATTTGGAGAAACACATGGGGCTTTGCTGAATGAGCAACGGTGGCACCAGTCCTTTTGAGAGGCTTGAGATTCTCTTTGCCCTTTTGCTGGCCTGTAGGATTAAGTGTGGTCAAGGCCTTGATCTAATTCTTATCTGTGAGTGAAATGTAAATAAAAACAATACAACATACCAAACTCAAAAGCCTTGGCCAGTGGCAGCCACATACATCTCTTCCTTGCTCTCAACGTCTTCATCTCTCTCCTCATCAGATACTGTAGTGACACACATTAGAAAAACAATTCAATCACAAAACAGTTGCTTACATTGTTTACGCTTAGCCGGATGTCTTCTCTGCTTTTTGCCTGGCCATTTGTTCATGCTTGAGCTTCAGAAGATCACCTTCCATGGCCTTAATTCTTCATGCATCTTGCAATTCCTTTGCCTCTTCTAAATACATGGGATCTGTGAGTTTTGAAGAAAGATCTTGTGATGAGGGAAATACTACCAGCCTTTATTTTCTCGGTCGCAGTCAATTTGCGCTTTGGGGCATCTCTAGGAGGTATGGGTGCTAACAGAATGTGCATCAGCAACTGACTGTGGTGTTACGCAAATGCCATACCTTTGTTCACCCCTCTTTTCAATCTCTTCAATGGGTGCGGAGGTGGTGATGGACTCAGGGACTGAGCCTGCACATTTTCATCATCATCTTCTTCTTCATTTTCATCCATCTCCTCCATAGAATGTCAAAATTCATGCTGCAAAGAAAAGACAATTGAGTTGGCCAGATTTCAAGCAAATGAACTCGAACGACAACAAGTTCCATCCAATAACACAGTGATGTCTCAGGACTTGCCTAATCAGCAAGAATCTGATGATGATGTGATGGACAGTATTGTTGAGGGACTTGCTGATCCCACAAGGGATGGTGGGTCCAAATCCGAACAATCATCAACACCTCCAGTCAACCACAGAGCGAGAGTTGAAGAAGTTGCAGATGAAGATAACATCTGATACATGGAATGTTACCTGGAAGAACAAAGGGCGGGTGCCACAAAGGCCACGGAGTTAAGAGTGCCTTTGAGCTACATACATCAGGAGCAACTCAGGCAAGATGGTCGTACACCATGGGATCCCTTCGAGAGTCAGGATAAATGGGAGTTAGCCCAATAGATGATGACTTCAGGCATCAGTAAGGGTAAAATGGAGACATTTCTGAAATTAAACATGGTCAGTCTTGTCAAACAGTTCCAGTTATGCCTTGGAAAAGACTTACCAAGCAGTGGATAGATCCGACAAAAAGCTAATTCTGCTTTCCACAACTCCTGGTCTTTATTTAAGAGGATTGATCGCCTGCCTGCAGGGCCAGAGTGGACTTGTTCCCCGTTTTGTATCACCAGAGACCGTGTTGATAAATTGGGTAAAAATCTCTTTGAAGATGTGGAGTTATGGCATTGCAATCCAGTTGACTGTATCAAAGAGTTATTTCAGAACCCTGCTTTTGAACAGAATCAATGCTACAAACCACTATGAGTGTACAGGAAAAGCAACTATACGAATCACAAGTACAATGAAATGTGGACCGCTGATTGGTGGTGGGACAAGCAGAACCAACTTCCAGCAGGGTCTACAGTCACGCCTGTATGCATTTCAACAGATAAGACAAGTCTCACAAAGTTCAGTGGCGATAAGCAAGCATGGCCTGTTTATCTGACAATAGGGAACATCTCTAAAGACATCCGCAAGAAACTGTCAGCCAGGGCTATGGTGCTGATAGGTTACATACCTGTGTGCAAATTAGAGTGCTTCTCAAAGAAGTATTGTTTCCTCCAAGGATATCAACTGTTCCACGACTGCATGCAAACATTGCTAGCACCTCTCATTGAAGCTGGAACTTCAGGGATCGACATGACTTGTGCTGATAGGTTCATCCGCAAAGTGTATCCATTGTTGGCCGCCTACATTGCTGACTATCCTGAGCAATGTCTAGTGACATGTGGCAAGGAGAATTCATGTCCCAAATGTCAAGTCTTCCCACAAGATCGAGAGATTATCATCTAAAAAGTGTGCTCAGGGATCCAGATAAAACCATGGAGGTGTTGGAACAACAGGCAGAGGGGCTCAAGCCTGACAAGTTCAAGGAGAAACAACTTCACTTGATAAATCTGTTTTGGAAGGACCTCCTCATTGCGACATATTTGATGCCATGACTCCGGATCTACTCCATCAATTGCACAAAGGCATCAGTACTTTTCACTCCCCCACATATTCCCTAGGACTGGAGGGATTGAGAAAGGGAGTGAAGGGAATAGAGGAATAGATGGAATAGAGAGGGAATAGAGGGGATTGAAGAGGGAATGAAGGAATTGGAGAGGGAATGGATGGGAATAGAGGGGAATGAAGGGGAATAGAGTTATTTATAGCCAATACAGTAGTAAAGTGGAATTCCCACAGCTTGAAGCTGAGTAAAAACAATTTCCCACACCTTTGGGCTGAATAAAAATAGATTTACACAGTTATCACTACTATCATACACCTACTATACACTGCTTATATGATCTATCTTATATCATACACCTACTGTACACTGCTTATGTAATCTACCCTGTATCATACATCTACTATATACTGCTTATGTAATCTACCTTGTATCATACACCTACTGTACATTGCTTATATAATCTACTATGTGAATTAACTTGTTTTTTACACACTTGTATTCAATTTAGTCTGAGTCAGAATCACTAGTCTCTTCATCCAATCCTAATTCTTCATTTTCATTATCACTATCTGAAGACTCTGCCTTTTTTTCTGCTTTGCAATGACATATTTTGTGTGGTAAAATAGCATTGTGTGTAGAAACCAGTTAAAATTGCCAGATGTCATATATATAAGTATAGATTCAAAACCACCCAGCCATGCATTTAATTGTTCACACACTTGTGTATTAAAGGCTTTCTGGGAATATGCATTGCCATTATCATTATATGCAATAATTACAAGATTTAGAGCTGAACCATCACCCAGAGAAGGATTGCAGTACTTTCAACAAAGATAATCATTGACTTGGTGATTAATATAATGGTAAGTGTCCACAATAAATTTTAATGTTTTTTCTACATAGCATCCCAACTTCTATTGGTAACAGCTGTTTGCAACACTTGGCATTCTTGTCAATACATATGTAATCAGGACAAGATTCTTTTGTCTTATAAACAGACTGCAAAAACTTTAATATATTAGTTGTGTATTCAGACCTATCAAATTTTGTCCATGCATCTGAAAGCCTGGAATCACCAGGTTCACTGAGAGTGGCACAGAGAATAACAGGACCACAATATATTGATAGAATGACTGACTGGCTACAGGTGTGTACAGTGCATAAGGTCTAAGGTAAGTCTATGTCAAAGCAATGGGGTTTGGGGATCATAGTTACATGTACATAAATATACAAGATAAGATAATATAGAAAGGGGCTGTGGTAAGGCTGGGGCACCAGGCTTACAGCATCTATATTATTTAAGAAACTAAATGCATGATAATAATAGCAATAATAATAATAAATACCATGATCAGGACCTATGGTGGAAGAGCCATTGTCCGGATGTACATGGCCTGCAGCAATGGTGGTGGACACAACCAAACCATCAGCAGCAGTGAGAGGGCCACTGCTCTGGTTGGAGATTCCCATAGAATAATCAACATCAGCCACAGTGGTGGAAGGTGCACTGGGCTGATGTGGTGATAGGTAGGCAATGGCACAGGTGAACCCGCGGGTATCACGCCAGCAGCCCGTATCCTACCCGTGGGAAAACTATACCCGTAACCCTATGGGTTTACCCGTCAAAAAGAGCCTAAAAACGTCCAAATCGGCCCATAATTGAAGGAGATATGAATAATTTGAAGAATTTTGCGAAATCAGTCATATCTTCCTCAGTTTTGGTCCGAAAATATGTTTTTAGACTCGTTCGAAAGCTCACAGGTAGGGCTAAGGGAAGGCACTCAGGAGGGGCTACCGAGGTGGCAGCCCCATTGAGCTTCTGCACAACACTAAAAAAGCGAACATAAAATTAATATATCTATATTTTTTGAATAAAAAAGGGGAGGGGGTATGTGTACGGTTTGAGGTGGGTGGGGGCCCTTTGCGGCCTCTGCAGCGTCCTCCTGATGTCACTGTGTCAAAGTTTTATGACTGTGAGGGTGGTATGGGTTGGTTAGCACGGAAATGCTCGCAAAAAGCGAGCGCACACATGTTTTTGAGGGTGCCTTGCCTCTGGCACCCTTCCCCTCACCCTCATCAGCCTCTGCTCCTTCTTCCCCAGCTGTGGTTTTTGTCTGTTGGGTGGCTGACTCGTTGATGTTTGCCTGGTTCCGCTAACAGGAAACACGCTGGCTTGAGAGGGGAAAGAGGGGAGCAGCAGTGGCGGCAGTGCGCGAATTTGAGGCGCAATTCCTGCTTGCTGGGTGGTGGTGGGGGGAGGAGGGAGGGGAGAGGGAGGGATGGACATTTGGGTGGTGGGGAAGGAGGGGAGGGGAGAGTGGATGGGGGAAACAGAAGCAAGAACCAAACCGACAAAGGGGTAATGTGGCATGGAAACTGTGACACCGGCTGTTGCCAAGATGCCAAAATCACGCATGTTTGATGGACGGATATTCAGACCGTTTAAGGGTCCAAAAATATGTCTGGCTGATCAGTATCCCATCAAACGGTTACCGATCAATCAAAATCATATGTAAATTAATTAATTGATTCTAATCTACATCATAATGATTGTAAAATGAGCACCATGCGTACGCCAGTCTGTTTTCGGTTCGGTTCCAGGGTAATCTGTTTTGTAAACAGATTCTGTTTAATTCTGCTGCGGAATCTGCCATTCCGCCGGAATTGATAATAAATAATATAGCAGGGCCTTGTGCTATATTCTGCCCTCATTCCCAGTGGAATAGCGGATTCCGTGGTGGACTCCAGCGGACTCCGGCCAGAATATGTGGGGGACACAAAAGCCCTCAAAGCTGTCTTCAAGGACCATATCGTCAAATGGGCAACACTGGCCACTGAAGGACAGATGAAAGAAGTCGACACGTGATTCATGTTCATGTCATTGCACCCAGACCTTCGCCATTTCCAAGAAAGGGATATTGTTGACAAATCAGTGGACCGGAAGGGAACATAAGAACATGGAAAAGGTGTTTCTAGGGCGTGATTGCGGGGGCCACCAGTCCTCAGGTTATACTCACTGTATGTGGGGTGCTCAATTTCATATACTATGCACATTTTGAAACCCACTGTGAAGAGTCGCTTCGCAGAGCTAGATGCAGCATGGTTGATGTTCCATGAGAACAAGGACGTGTTTATCAAACTCAACATTCGGGAACATTTCAACATTAGCAAGATACATAATATCATGCACTATCTCGACTCCATATGCTCTCATGGAACTGCTGATGGATTCAACACAGAGTTGACAGTGATTGCACATTGATTTTGCTAAGATGGGATATCTTGCAGGGAAATAAGAAGGAATTATATCAAACAGATTGTGACTTGGCTGAATCGTCAAGAGGCTGTGCAACACTTTGTTCATATCTGCAATGGGCAATCCCTGGATATGAGGCAGAGATATCCAGTTCTCCACAAGATGATGATGAAGGGTGTGAAGAAGACAATGAGCAGGAGGCGGAGGAGCCTGTCGTGGTGGTGCACACTGTGGCCAAGAAACCAGCATTGACCAGGGTCACTGTCAAATCATTGAATGAAGACTTCAGTGCGGTGGATGTTATCAACAATCTCAATGAATTTTTGGCAGAAGCCAAATAGTTCAACAAGAGGGCAACTGAATTGACCACATTTGCGTTGTACAAGTGTGTAGGCCTCCTACTGCCCCAAATCTGTGAGGTTTCATCTGAGCCTGTCAAGAACAATGTGTATGCAACAAAGGCGGTCCCTGGACAAGTCACTAAGAAGGGTATTGTCAAACCAGTGCCTGCATGTTTCAGTATGGCCCTGATTCAAACAGCACCAGTGGACGCTTCCCAAGGACCTTTGCATGGAATATCATTAGGACAAATCCACCTGATATTCCAGCTTCCTCCTGAAATTGGTGAACTTCATGCGCCCCTGGTATATGTGAATTGGTTCAAGCCTTTACAAGAACCGGAAGATAAAGTGAACTTGTTCAAAGTCTCATTTTCATCTCAAAATCATAGGCTTCGATGGTCAGTGATCCCTCTTGTTGACATACTGCAGACTTGTCATCTAATCCCGATGTACGGACATCAATCAGCGAATGACCTCAGATGGACACCCGCAAAAGTTATACAAGAGACAAGCTCGTTTTACTTGAATCCGTTGAAAGGGTGTAAACCATTCTGGGCTTACAATTCATAGTGAGATACAGAGGCCCTTATTTTTGCGATTGTTATCTGTAATAAACTAGTACATTATACTTGTGAAGGGTAGAAGAAATGCCAGACTATTAGAGGTCTTTACCCTCACCCAGGTATTCCATGTGGAGTCCACCAACTCCATGCCGGAGTTGGTGGACTCCACATGGAGTTTGGTGACACTTTTTTGCAGATATCCCAGCCATTTAGAGGTGGAGCCTCCACATGGAGTCCAGCCGGAATCCACTCATCCTCCATGTGGACCAATGTGGAGGATGTGGAACTCCATGTGGACTCCATGTGGAACTTCATCTGAGTCTCACATCCTCCATATGGATTCCATATGGATTTGACTCAAGAAGCATGTATATCAGCATTAATACACTATTTCAGGGTCAATTTCTAATGGACTCCAGGTGGAGGATGATCCCCAGATTTTATTTATATTTTATTTATATTTTATTATAATGTAAAAAAAAAAGCACATACAGGAATTGAACTCGGGCATCCGAGAAGGCCGCACACTGACGTTAAACCAACTAAGCTATAGAGCCTTTGTAATTTATCAAATTTTGATGGGCTACATACCAATACGGCTATTTACTCGGCATTTCTCGGCAAGTGACAAATAACGTCACGTATGTGACTTATTGATGCCACGTCGGTCCGTTGATTATTCCACCACCCCACCTCTTCCTCCGACCACCACCACCCCGCTGCCGCCGTCGTGTGTGCCCCCCACCCTCGCCGTCGTCGGTCGGAGCCAGGCCCATGCCAACCCAACCCGACATGCATCACATCGCAACGAACCGAGACTGACGAAGAACGAACGGACACCCGCGAACAAAAGGGAGGTGAGTACGGAACGAGACAGAACGAGGCGGGTGGAGAACGAGGAACGAGGTGAGGCGAATGCGAACGAGGCCAATGCGAACGAGGTGAGGCGAATGCGAACGAGGTGAGGCGAATGCGAACGAGGGGGAACGAGGCGATGCGATGCGAACGAGGAACGAGGTCGCGACCCCTGGTAAGTCGCGAATTCCGCATACCGCCGCCATTAACCGCTCTCCCCCCCTCTTTTTCGTGTAGGCCGACGACAATGACAACGACGGGTACGTACGGTACGTACAACGATGGTACGACGGCACGCAGGACGCGTATGACGACACACCAACACGTACGCAGACCATGACGACGACGCGTACAACGGCCGCGACAACGACAACAACGGCCACGACGACCACAACCACGACGTGTACGACGGCCACGACAACGATGACGACGGCGCTCGGCGGCCACGACAACGACGTGTACGACAGCCACAACAACGACAACGACAACGCGTATCGACAGCCACAACGACAACAGTGACGACGACGTGTACGACAGCCACAACAACAACGACAACGCTGTATGACAGACGCAGCGGACACGACAGCACAACGTACGGACACGCCGGACGCTGCACGACGGCCACCACGACGTGTACGAAGGCCACCACAGCGTGTACGACGGCCACCACAACGACGACAATGCGACGGCGGGGCTACGAGCGACACAGCCATCCTCTCGCCCCTTTTTTCTTCTTTTTTTCTTTTTTTTTTATCTCGTTTTCTCTTTTTTTTCATGTTCATGTGCTTCTATATTTATTTGAACCAACTATGTACCCTCTCGCCTCCTTTTTTCAAGTCTGTTTTGTATGTTTTTCTTTTATTTCTTTTGTTTTATATATTTTTATATATTTCTTTTTTATGTTTCAGTGGTGATGAACTTCGCTAGTAGATAATATTGTAGATAATAATGTAGTATATAGTTTTTAATATATTATATATACATTCTTACATGAATTTACTCTAAGAAAATACATTCCAATTAAAATCTGGCTATAGCTGGACTTTGTGAAATTCAATAAGTCTGCTCTCTGATGGCCTAAGCTGGAATATTGTTACCCAGGTATGGAGTCCAGGTGGATTCTAATTGAACTCCACCTGGACTCCACCTGGACTCCACCTGGACTCCACCTGGCCTCCACCTGGCCTCCAGTTGGATTCAAGTGGAATTGCTTGAAGTCCATCTGGAGTCCATCTGGAGTCCACCTGAACTCCACCTATCAAAGATAACTTTCTGAACACTTGGATATGTTCCAGATGGAGTCCATGTGGAGTCCACCACTTCTGTATGGAGTTGGTGGACTCCACATGGAGTATATGGGTGGAGGTAAAGTACACGACTATTAGGCTTTGAGGCTTTACTTCCCAGTGGGCCAACAAGAGTAATAGACCTTACAAACTAACTAAGGTGTAGTGTGGCCTATTAATCAGTGCTACAAATCAAAGACTACCTTTAGTTTCCTACACAGTGATCAAAGCAAGCCTAACCAAGCACCTGAGGCGATTGCCCGTTCCATTGATCATGCTATGAGTCCCATGCAAAGAAGAAACTCTTAAGAAAGAACCTTGGCTCTTACAAGGGGTAACACTCATCAGTATCATATCAAGTGATTGCCAAGTGATGGAAACCTTATTAAATAGCAAAGAGATCACCGTATCCCGGCCTCACAAGGCTCACTGCGCCACATGGGTGATCACCCCACGGACTGAATTTATTGGCAATTGAAATCTTGTGTACAACTCAGCATAAGGCGGTCTACTACATAGATCTGACTATAAAAACTTGTAATTTGCAATGCAGCCAATGTGAGTGAGCAATCGCCCAGTCAGTGATCGCCACATGATACTAGAGGTAACTTGCCTCATGATAAGGGCACCTGCTGTTCCAGAAGGTCCTAAACCAATAGCAACTGTGCTTGGGAACCTTGGTAGGGTTTCCTAGAAAATATACCCCTAAGCAATCTAGTCCCAACATGCCATAGTCGCAAGCCATCTGATAAACTAAGTTGGGTGATCGCTACCCAAGAAGGTACTGCCGCATGGACAACAATGTTATCTTCAAATAAGGGCTGTAGCCCAGGCAAACTAGTACTTTCCACTATTATAATTGGTGCAGCAAAGGCTAGGCAGCATACAGCCCATTTCCTTCCTTTTCTCTTAGTCTCTTTCAATTATTACACGCTAAAGTATCTATTTAGTCTATAAAAACAGCCCTGTATCTTAGAATAGGAACCAAGTAATTGTTAGAAATAGACAATAATGCACAAATCAGTAGCTATACTGATGAGTAACAATAGAGTCAAATCTCAAATGTGCAACAATGACAAGTATGAGTGAAAATAGTAAATTGCTTCTGTAGACTCCAAATCTTGTTCTAGTGTCTTTGTTTCCTCAGACATAGTAGGAATACTGGTCTTTTACATGGCTAAGTGTCTAAAAATGGCGAGGGCGTGACTATAGGTGTCCACAATATTGCATCAAAACACCAAACCTATAATTACGTGACAAATTATATATCACCGGAACCGTCTCAACGAGGGGATTCCGGATCAGTAATCAGAATTTGAATAACTTTACTCCTACAAAAAGTTATTAACAGAACAGTGTGCAAAAACACCGAAAAGAGCGAATTCTAACTAAGTGTCCATTTGTACAAGTCCAAATATCAAGTGTAGAACATTAGAAACAAAGTGTTTAATCACAAAAACTAACAGTAATCTACACCCCAGATTTGATATCAGAATTTACTCTGAATAAGAATTCCAGTGTTAATACTTGAGGACTAGTGATTTGTGTGATAAGAGATTGAACACTACAGTTCACCTTAATCAATTAGGAGCTACCTGGTTTTGTGAGTGATCGCCATTGTGATATTCAACATCAGGTCTATTAGACTTGATAAGTAGGCTTTTATAAGTCATCTGTGGACTGCCCTGGGGATTGTTAAGTATGGGTTGGAACCCTATATGGCTAGCAATTGCTCATAGTAACTAGGGACGACTGTCAGAGAACTCCAACTGTTCAGGACGTAGCCTATAGTAAGACTGCCCTGGGGATTATTAAGTAGGGTGGGAACCCTATAAAGGCTAGTGATCACTCATAGTAACTAGGGACAACTGTCAGAGAAATCCAACTGTTTCAGAACGTTGCCTATAGTAAACTAAGGACTGTGGACTAGTGTGCCCAGTTGCTTATAGGAACTAAGGATCTGCTACGTGTTAATATGGGTGATTGTTTATAGTGTTTGATAGTTTGAGTTTTGGGTTTTATAAAGAGATCTGTTAGGTGTCCCATGTACACTTGCCCCCAAAAGCGATCCCCTGATATTGGTGATCCCTTGATATTGGTGATCGCCCTCATATAGAGAGATCACCCTTACTATTCAAGTGCCTTGTGTGTACTCGCCTGTCTAAAAGAGTTCTCTAGCTACTAGTGATCCCCAAGAGTGATTGTATAAGTCTGTACTCTGCTAAATTAGTTATTGTAATAAGCCTTAAAAGCTTACCCTCCCAGATCAAACTGATCAATATAAATATTTGATTGGGTGTTGTGTATTGGGCAATTACAAAGTCACCCGCGCTAAACATATCACTGTATTTGCGCCATTACAACTTTGTTTTACTCAGACACCAACTTGCAGGGTTCCTACGTCTCAAACAAAGGAAACGAGACAAGTTGAGGGAGATAGAGAGATGGGCGGAGCAGAGAAAAGCAGCAACGACAATGATGATGGTAGACAATAGTGCAACAAATCAGATTTGTATTGGTGTGATTAAAACTAGATGTGTTTCTACTGCCAACTTTGAGACGATATATGTAGTGCCAGCGACGGTGGAAAGGACAGCCTTCAATGACGTCAACTCTGTCTTGAGTGCGGTGAGTTGATCTGTGAGTGCCATAATTTCATCCTGTAGATCACACTCACAATCCTGACAATTGACCAGGCAAAGATCGCGTTCTTGAACATCTTGTCTGAGGCCCTTGATACACTCATGGAGCTCTGCCTCGTTATCAGTCAGCTGGGATTCATAGGCATAGAATTGGAACATTTTGGTGACTTGTGCAATGATGAGGTCCCTACACCCTGCAGAGGTGCCAGCTGGCCAAGCAAGCTTGTCAATTGCCATCTGCGTTGCGGCGTTGATATATGTGCTGTTAGAATCCTCATTTGATGATGACTCAACAGCCTCCTCCTCATTGGATGGAGGTAATTCAATATGCTCAGGCTCCTTGCTGTCACTGGCGATAGGCAAGGAAACATTCCTGGTGTCACCTTCTGCATCTGACAGAGTATAGTCAAGATCTGTGCGGTTGTTCACACCACCAAAGAGTGGGTCAGGGTCAGGGACTAAATCAATGTATTAGTTGTCATCACATAGAAGCATAAATGTAGTATACTTACTGATGCTCTCATTGAGCTGTGTTTTGCCTGAAGTCATGACCCAACCTGCCGTGGGATTTTCAGCTATCGCAGGGTGAGAATTAGCGTGAATACATATGAAGTAACCAGATGACATACCAGAAGTTGTATTGTTGCATTGGCAAACAAGGTGCGGACCAGAGATAGTGATCTCACCACTAACCTTCCTTTTTTGGGTGTGTTCTTAGGGGGCTTTTGTTGAAGTTGTGATCAGCAAACCAGCTGGTGCTGCCCTTGGAGACCCCACAGATGCTGGTGCTGCTACCTGGGGAGGGCCGGCTGCAGCAGCTCAAAGTGCTCAAGTAATGGGTGAAGGCAGTTCACCTGCATCTGCTTCTGTTGCAGCTTGAAGATGCACACTAGGGCGGTGACTGTGGGTTGTGCGCTCATCCATGGTGACGAACTGGGAGTGCTCAAGTTGAAAACTTTTAAATAGGGTGTGGAGATTCAATCAGTAAGGGATGAATGATATCTCCTTGGCCACAATAGAAAACACGTGGATTCGTCTGGAGAAAGGTTATGCCAGTGAAGGTGACAGAACTTGATGATGATGAGACAGTGAGGACAACAAGGGGGCGCTCCATTAGGAGCTTGTCGTTTCTCAGTGGTCACCTAAGGGAAACAGTCCCTTGGGTGCCACTGTCAACGACAAGGAGTAAACTGCAATAACGAGGGGATATCCCCTGGCATGGGGAGGAAAGAAAGAGAGAGCAGAGGCAAAAGGAAAAAGGAAAAAAGGATGTGCTGACGACTTGGTGATGGGACACGCACAAGTGACAGTGGGGCATAAGGCGGCAACAGGGAGATGCGTGTGACGGCAAGAGTGTGAGCTTGCTGTCTCTCAGTAGTCACTCAAGGGCAACAGTCCCTTGGGTGCCACTGTCAACAACGAGCTGACCACCAATGACAGGGGAATATCCCCTGGCATAGGTGGTGAGGAAGGGGGAAAGCGGAGGCAAAACGGTTGTGATCACCAAGTCACGTTCAAACTCCGCTAACTCCAATGTGGCGTGAAAACTTGGTCTGTGCGCATTTTCAAATTCCCGCGCCAATTCTATTCTTGCTTCCTTTCCCCCATTATCTCCTTCCTCCCCTCTGCCTGCCTTGCTGACAACACAATGCCTGAGACTACTTCTTGGGTAATGTGAAGTGTCATTCCCTGTCCCACATTGTCCTTCGCTATACCCAAGACTACTTCTTGGGTAGGGTGAAGTGTCGTTCACTGTCCCACATCATCCTTTACTGTTCCACATTGTTCTTCGCTATACCCGAGACTACTTCTTGGGTAGGGTGAAGTGTTGCTTACTGTTGAGGTCTTTCCTTTCCCCACACAATCCATATGGACTCCACTGGACTCCACTGGACTGGAACTGGACTGCAGTCCACTGGAGTCCACTGGACTTGCACTGGACTTCTGCCAAATTTTCAGTCCAGTCTCAGTCCAGTGGATTATGAGTCCAGTCAAGTCCACTGGAGTCCACTGGAGTCCACTGGACTGGGGCTTAAATATTCACTGAACAACAACAAATAATATATTTATTAGCACAGTCCAGTGGAGTCCAGTGGAGTCCAGTTGAATCCACTGGAGTCCACTGGATGCAATAATTAACACAATATCCAAAGTATGATCATTAGTTATTAATATTAATTGCAAAAATAAAAGAGTAAAATCAATGGAAATAAACTCTATGAAATGACAATTAAATGAAACAATAGTTAAATACACTAGGGAGCAATGCCTCCCTATGGATACAATTTTGTATTTTGTTCAGTTCGCGGGGTCAAATTTCACAAGCACATGTGGCGCTCACGGCGTGCCTGGCATCGGCCAATCGGCACGACAACCATCAAATGAACGACCCCAACCTTTCTTCCGACTACCACCACCACCACCTCGTCGGTCGGAGCCAGGCGACAGCCAACCCGACGTGACAGAGGTTGACGACCGAGGACGAGGATGAGGACGCGGACGGCGGCTGCAACAGGGATGAGGACGGACGGCGGACGGCAGGGACAAGGACACAGACACGGACAACGGCTGCGACAACGACGAGGACACGGACAGTGGCTGCGACAGTGACAGCAACAAGGACGGACGTAGACGAGGACGCGGACGCTGTCATACACCAATTTTGATTGGATATGAGATTTATCTATAAGCTTAGAGCATATGTCTTGACTCCCCATTGCATGCAGAAGCCATGGTTATTATTTCGCATTTTTATCTGAAGCACATCCCTCAATATTCAACGTCAAAGCCCATTCACAGTCCACTTCAAGCTCCATTCCAACTTTCAATCTCCACTTCAACCATTTGATCAGTTACATTCCCTATCAATGATTCAATCGTCTATCTATTTCGAACCTCAAGGCTATGCGCAGATTATTCTAGGACATCATTCCTATCCATCCTAGTACGTACAGCACTGCACTTCATTATATATCACCATTGTCATCAGCATTTGATCATCTACAACTATTTGGTCCTTAACTGGATTCCACATATGCAGCAAATCTTTGTCTCACTCAGCAGTCTTGGTAATGGATGACTGAGCTGTGCCATGAATAAACTGGTTCTATTCATTAGCATGGTACTTGTTCGCTATTTTGGCTCCTTTTCTATTGTCTGACACTTTCATATGATTGATCCTTCCTTCCTTTTGTCATTCTTGCTTATTGTACTTACTCAGCTTCGCTTCTTTCTTACTCATCTCACTTCGCTTTTCATAATCCTGCTTATACTTCTTACTCATCCTATGTTACTTACTTACTCATCCTTCTATTTTTCACTCCTAAACTCCGTCAGCCTTCAATCTATTGTATGTAGTTGACAGATGGGACTACTGGGTGTCGTTCTACAGAATGATTGGTATAGTTTGGACGCTTGATCTCTTTTAAATATTTTTCTATGTTCTCTGGTATATAAACCATGTATTAGTATCGCTTGGAATGCAAGGAAGTTACAAGCCCCAACTTTCTTCACAGCAAAGATTTCAAGTTATCAAGTACTCAGTCCAGCACTCCAAGCACACATTCAATCAATCTCTATCAATATTCAGCACGAAATTCAACAATCACTCCAGTTATTCAAGACGTTCATCAGAGGCTAGACCAGCCTATCCAACCACTCTCGCTCTCTCATCACAGAGAATTTTGTCCAGTTCATTTCGATCCTACCATCCTCCAGACCCTTCATTCTTCCTCTACATCAAGATCTTCAACTCCCCATCGCTTCTATTGCTCCAGAATATTTTATTCTGCAATCTTGGTCTTGTTGTCATCTTCATCCATCACCCTAGTCATCCCTCATTCACTTCACCGCTCTGTTTGATTTTTTGGTTCAAGAACATCGCACAATCCTTCATCATCTATCACTCCAGGCCGCTCAAGCCATTACTTCATCAGCAGGCTTTACTTCTAGCTTTGCAGACACTGCAGACTTGCTTGAAGCGCACTAGGATCAAGACTACATTCTCACTCCTGCCCCTGTATCAATCCCTACGATTTATCTAGTCATTTGGCCCCTCCACAGTCATCACACCTCATTCACACCGTTCTACCCTAATCAAGTCGGGTTGCTTCCTCCCAGTAAATACTCAAGGGCATTTTATATTCCCTCATCCATTCCTCCTCCTTCATACGTCCCTGCCCTCCTCAGACCACATACATCTACACAACCTAGTGGCAAAGCCAGCCCTCACTGTAACTCAACAGGGAGAGAGTTGTCTTATCTAGTCTAGACCATTCCTCTCTGGTTTGTGTTTTGGTTTTCGATTTATATATCAAATCACACACTATGTAGTTCAACACGGACAAGGACGCGGACGCTGACGCGGATGCGACAGGGACGAGGGACGAACGGGGACGACAGGGATGAGGATGAGGACACGGACACGGACGGCGGCTGCGACAGGGACAAGGACGGACGGGGACAACAGGGACGGGGATGAGGACGCAGATGGGGACGGCGGCTGCAACAACGATGAGGACGGACAGGGACAACGGCTGCGACAACGACGAGGACGGGGACGGTGGCTGCGACAGCGACAGCGACGGACACGGATGCAGTACCGACGACCCGATGGATGACATGTACAATGGTAAAGTACTGCTCCTGCCCCCCCTTTTTTATTTTTTTATTTTATTCGCTTTTTTCTTCGTTTTGTCTGGGCCCTCACATGTAGATATGTAGTAATGTATTAAATAGTTATTAATATACTCTATTCCACTAATCTGAATTTATGTTAAGATTGAATTTATTTACTGTATCAAGTCCAGTGGAGTCCATATGGACTGTGTGGGGGATGGTAAAGTACTGCTTACTGTTCCACATTGTCCTTTGCTATACCCGAGACTACTTCTTGGGTAGAGTGAAGTGTCGTTTACTGTCCCTTCTGCTGCCCTGTTGTTCACAACTTTCCTCATATCTCCTTTGCTATACCTGAGACTACTTCTCGGGTAGGGTGTAGTGTAGCTGCTCTCCCCACACTCATACCTGAGACTATTTCTTGGTGTAGGAGTGCGTGATCTATGGCTCTTGGCATTTCTTGGTGCCCATCATGCTCCTTTCAATTTTACAAGTCCTTTTGTACGAACACATCTCAGTATCCCAGGAATATTTCCACATCTGCTGTGTTTGTGCATTTCATTTCTTTGTGGGCGATCTCCCAGTGTGTTGCCCTGTTGTAACTTTGCGTGTGTTGCATTTCTGTACTCTAGGACTTCTTCCAGGGTTTACGGTGAACTGTGTTGTTATAGGCTTGCGTCTAGTACCTTGTGTCTAGTATGTGTCTGTTATTGTTGGGTCCCCTGCATTGTTGTATGCTACATCTAGTACACATTCTTGTTGCATGGTTTTTGACTGTTACTGACTGGTATACCCCTTCAGCACGTCTTTATTGTTCAGAAACTTTGCCTTTGAAGCTCCTCACTGACTGCTACTTGCTTTGTAAGTACCGACATATAACCACTGTGAATTTGCTACAGTAGCTCAAAAAACCGTCCCAATGTTTGGCACTTTCTCACTAATTGTTTAATAACTTGGGAAATAAATTATGTAAAAGTCTGAAAATATTGTATGTTATAGTTTAATATGTGACTAACATATTTCTCACCAAGGTCACATGATTTTAACAAAAACTGATTAAGTAATGGAATTTACAAAATAATAAAACATTGGGACAGTTTTTTGACCCTATAAAATAATAGCTTTACATGATTGTAGAAAGCCAAATTGCTTTGTATAAATTGTGAGAAAATTAAACAAGGTCATGTGACACTATTTGTACACATTTGCAATATTGAATTCAAGTTCAACCATCTTTCTCTTTAACCACCACATCATGAAGCCTGCAACACCTTCTCAGTACAATTCTGTCCTCAATCTTCTTGAAAAGGGTTATTCTCTTTGTCAAATAGAGTCTAAAACTGGTTTGGGAAAGTCTACTGTTGGAAGAATCAAGAGGGAAGTGGATGCCAACAAAGAAAACCCCAAAAACAACAAAGGTGGATGTCCCTCCAAGCTTACTCCCAAGGATAAACAGGTCCTTTTTGCCAAATCAAAACAGGAAAGCTGGACAATGCTGTCCAGGCAACACACTTCATCAATGATGCTATTTCTTTTCCTGTTTGTGCCCAAACAGTCAGAAATGCCCTCAAAGAAAACAACTTCTGCTCTGTTGTTAAATCAAAATGGCCCCTCCTCAAGGCTATCCACTGTCAAAAACGCCTAAAATTTGCCCAGAATCATGTTGGCTGGACTGTGGAGGATTGGAAAAAAGTACTCTGGTCAGATGAAACAAAAATAAACAGAATTAGCTCAGATGGAGGGGTCTATATATGGAAACCCAAGGGTGAAGCAATCTCAGATAGAACAACATTACCAACTGTCAAGCATGAAGAGGGCAACAATCTCATGGTATGGGGTTGTATGGGGTGGAATGGTGTTGGAACACTCACTGAGGTTGAGGGAAGATGAATGCAGACCAATACTGTGAAATTTTGGAGCATGGGGTGGATAAAAGCTTTGACAACTTGGAGATGGCAGAGGGGAAAAGAATTTTTCAGCAGGATAATGACCCCAAACACACCTCCAAAAAGCTCAAGAATGGTTTTTGGCCAATGATGTTGAAGTTATGGAGTGGCCACCCCAATCCCCCTGATTTCAACCCCATTGAACACCTTTGGGTTTACCTCAAAAGGCAAATGAACACCTATGAGACACCACCCAAAGGAGCATTTGAATTGTGGGAGAGATTGGCAAAGGAATGGACTGAAATACCTTCAGAAACATGCCAAAGGCTTATAGAAAGCATGCCAAGGAGAATGGAGGCTGTTATCAAGGCAAAGGGAGGCCATACTAAGTACTAGATAGAGAGTCAAAAAACTGTCCCAATGCTCTATTATTTCGTAAATTCCATTACTTAATCAATATTTGTTGAAATCATGTGACCTTGGTGAGAAATATGTTAGTCACATGTTAAACTATAACATACAATATTTTCAGACTTTTACATAATTTATTTCCCAAGTTATTAAACAATTAGTGAGAAAGTGCCAAACATTGGGACAGTTTTTTGAGCTACTGTATGTACTAACTTGTACCTTTAGAATGTCAAAAAACATTCAATTTGATTGGTTGCAAGGATGTGTATTTCTACAGGATGGTGTTATCTATTACTCTCCAAACTCTCATTGCCCAGTGATCATCCCCCAAGAGAAAACTATGCCGTCGATCCCTTCCACAATGTGCCCGACCTCAATGTTCGCATGTTCAAGCAACCGGTTTGGTGGTCGCACTGTCATGGTTGGATGGCCTTTGTACCTCTCACTCCCTCCTTCATTTTGACACCATTTGATCAGTTTTGTTGGACCCCTCGGACAGAGGGAATTCCAATATATCCCTCCAAATGCTTGCACATCGATTGGCATGTGATTCCGCATGAATTATGACGATGTATTTCAATGGGCCAGCCAGAAGGAACATTTTATCGAAGTTGCCCTTAAAATCCACCTGTGGTATCATGTACCAGGCAGTCCTCCTCCTCAGCCAATGTCTTTCAAATATGACCAGGCTTTCATATTGATAGATGCACTCGAAGAGGCCATAACAACTGCTCATGATTGGTTTGCGATGTGGATGGGCTTCATATCCTATTATGTGGCAGCTGCATCACACAAGGACATGTGTGCTGGGAAATGATCCCTGATGACCATTGCCACCCCAAGTGGTATTGGAGGCTTCATGAAGCTCACAATTTCCCTTTAGTTTGGCTGGATGGTCTGCTTTCTTCCAGCGCATGCAACTTTGGTCCTCAAAATCCACAAGCAGGGATAGTCATCCCTTGGCACGAACACGAGAAGGCTTGTCCAACAATCAAATTTTATTTGGAGCACCAAATTCCCATTTTTTCCATTGGGTCTCAGAGGCAGAACAGGCCATTGTCAGGGACCAATCTCTTTGTTATATGGAGCCTCCCCAGGATATGCTGTGGGATGCCTTGGACAGGTGTTCCAACACCAAAGCATTCCATTGGCCAGTTTGGTGTTGAGGTGTTATTTTGGTTTTACAATGCCATGTTGAGCGAATTGGATCTTTGCACCACGTTCATGCCCCCTGCTCATTTTGTTGGATGTGACAATGACGGCGACAAAATCTACTATTACAGCGATGGGGCTTATGAACTGACTCTGAAGATGAGTGTCCTGCTCCTTGTGCCCCATCTCCTTGTGCTCTGTCTCCTCCTTGTGCTCCGCCTCCTCCTTGTGCCCCATCTCCATCTCATGCCCTGTCTCCATCTTGTGCCCTGTCTCTGCTCTACGCCCCCACCTCTGCCTGCCCGATATCATTCTCCGATGGCGGAGGACCCGCAAGATTGTGTTCCGCCTCTGCCTCCACCTCCCTGTGCTCCTTCTCCGATGATTGAAGACCCGAAGGATGATGTGCCAGGGCCGCTCCCTATCAGTTTGTCAACACAGAGGCTGACAATGAGCAGGTCTTTTCAGAAGACAGCTCTGTACTATTGGGTGACAATCAAGATGTTGTGCTCAACTTACAGTACTGTTATGGCTTGGTACTACCCTTTTGTGATATCACTGCGAACTCTGGCCAGGTTGACGGATGTGCATGGGGCACCACAATGCAAGTCTTCAGCTTTTTGGAGGGTGGCGCAGAGTGCAACGTGAGTCAGGGTGACAGAAAAGTGATCAACACATTTTGTGCAGCTATCATGGGCCCTGTGGACTCCGAGATCCCCCAAGATTTGTATGATCTAAATGACAAGAACTTCCTTTCGTTGGCACATCTGCAAGACTTTGACAAAGTTCATCGTATTTCAGATGAGCTTGTTGTGTTTACAGAGCCTCAGTCGCAAGCATGTGATTGGTTCCTTGGGGTTGAATCTGCTGAAGTCGTCCTCTATGTCTGTCGAGTCTTGGCGTCAAATCCAACCCACACTCTGCTCACAATTGCTCATCGTCTCCTTTCAAAAGGTGTTCCATTCCATACGATTGTTAGAGTAAATCTGGGTCACGGAGTACACAAGACCAAGCAACATACATACAACACATGGTTTTATCAATGTGTCAGCCACAAGTTCTCGCCATCAGAATTCAAGGCGTCTATGATGCAGTCCCGCCAATTTCTGACCCATGCGGCTCATGGTCATGCAGCACTGTTGATGGGTGGCATAGTTGTGCGGCTCACTAAGGAATACATCAGGGTTGACCAAGCTCTGCAAGGGCCTTCTTTTGAGGCTACTGGGCAGCAAGCGCAATATATGGTGGCAGCAAAAACTGATGGATGGTACTACTGTGATGACATGTTGACTGAATCGGAGATTCAGATAGTTATTGGGTCATATGCCCTCCAAACGCATGAGTGACTATTTGTGTTCAATTTTTTTTTCCTAAACTGATGTGTTTTGCTATAGATATTGCTAGTTAGGCCTGCATCAAGTTGTGGCTCCCTCCACCTGCTGTCTGATCCTCTCATAGCAATGGGTGCACATGGCTTGAGTGGACTGAGCACAATGAACAGTGGTTCTGGAAGCACATCAAACAATTCCGCAAAGGGAGTTCCAGCCTCTAACATCTGACCAGTGGAAACAAAAGCTTCGCGGGCAGAACACAGTGCAGAATCTGAAGAAGAATGTGCAGACAAGGGCAGAGCAGTTCCTCAAGAAACAATTTGATGCACAAGATGCTGCCTTCCACTACCGTTTTCGTCATTGACAGGGCTTCTTGCATGAGCGCACATGGGGACTTTTGTTTCATGGTGATTCAACACCGTCGTATTTTTGTCCCACCCCATTATTGCACCTTTTATCCATTTCATCGCATTTAGTTATATATACAAAATAGTCATTAACTGGAATTTTATATCTTGATCAGTGAATAAAAATTTGGTACACGGGTTTTCAATTGAATTGAATGTGTGAAATGTGCAAACTCTGGCAAAATATTGTCTGGGTATGTATTGACTGGAATAACTTATCAGTCAGTCAGTGTAATCATCTGAAAGGGACATATGTAAGGTCTTAAAAGCAATTTCTATATAGTGCTGCTGGGGTACAATAGCCTGATAATGGATTTATATAGCCTACATAGCTCTCTCACCCATAGATACTGGGCACCTGTAGTACGCACTGAGAGCTATCAAGTCTCAGTAGTGCTACATAGTGCGCAGTGATGGCTACCAGGTGCTATATAGACCCATGCCGGAGCTACTGGGTGCTACTGGTGCTACTGGTGCTACTGCAAAAGAGATTGCTACCGGTGCTACATAGTCTAGGTGAGCACCTACTGAGCAAAATACTGATTCCTGATGCAGTATGAAGCACCTATCTAACAAAGCTAATCGTTCTACCAACAACCGTGACGAGCACCTGACCAGCAGACAGCAGAGGCTTGGAAAGGGCCAAACAAGTAAAATTTAATGTAGCAAAATGTATTTAAGTAGAACACTTTCATAGGTTTTGGGCACTTGAATTCCCCCATAGAATATCATTTCATCTAAAAGAAACTAAAGCCTTGTGCTCATATCTAATTCATTCTGCAAGTTACCCAAAACCCTACAACAATACAAGACCACAAAATATCTACTTCAATCACTAAAACTCCTCCGCTGTCTTTCTGCTCATATCGTGCGTATCTTTAAAATCACAAAACAATCCTCCAAAATCACTCATTTTGTTGTCCTTGTCCATTCTGCTTATCTTTCGCCCACACTATCGTTACAAATCATGCTTTGCTCATGTCGCTGTCTTGGGATATACCTGCAGTCTTCTAACACTCTCAAGACCCCCATTTTTGTTGGAACCTTACCGGCAAAACAAACTCTGATTGTGTTGGTTATTCAACACAGTCTAAACAAAAGGGATCAGTCCGCACCAGACTCTTTAGATCATCTTCAGTGCACATGAGTTTGAGGAGGGAGATAAAGTGTTGATAAATCCACGCTCCTTAGAATTATTAAAGAAAGAAAAGGAAAGGGACAGAAATTACTTCTCAAATATGAAGGACCATTCAAATTAATTAAGAAGCTCAGCCCTGTAATTTATCAACTAAGATTACCTGTATCCTATAGAGTGCATCCAGTAATCAATATTGCTCATCTAGTCAAATATACAGAATCACCATCAGAATTTGGAGAAAGAGAAGTCATAGAACCTATTCAGGAATCCTTTGACACACTGCCCGAGGTACAAATTGAATTGATTATAGATGAAAGATTCTTCAAAGCACAAGGGAAAGGGAGAAGGATAAAGAAATTTCTGGTACACTGGGCAGGATATCCGAAGGAAGATGATGAATGGCTGACAAGGAGAGAATTGAGCAATGCACCAGAGATCTTGGAGGAATGGCTAAAATGTTGCACTACAGTGAAAGAAAACTAGGAGGATGAACATCATTGGTATTTATTTAGAACACAAGCTACCACATCAGGTATTCTTTCATCAAAAACTAATTATAAGGTGCATGAAATAATTCCTCAAGAAATAAAACATCTCTAGCGACTACACTCCTAAACTCTTCAAGAACTTCCTGCTTCATCTTTGCTATGGCCAACTTCATCAACATCTTGTCCACCTCCACTGAAGTTCTTGCACCAGCCCCTGCCAATGTGATTGCCTTTTGGAATGTGTCCTGTGTCATCCATTTTTGTGTGCTGTCTTTGGAGGAGCAATTGGTTATTCATGTGCAAACTATGAGCTCAACCCTTTCAATGTCATTGTCAACATTAATGAGGGCATGAACACCTACAAGCTTCAAGTAACTTGTGCCAAAACCCTTTGGAACACACTTTGTCATCTTTCTATTATTATAGTCTGTGCAGCTAATGGACATAATCCTTTCAATATTAAGAAGGGTCCCTTACCATTATTCATCCCTAATGCTTAATTCAAATCCATCAACATGGAACCTCTGTTACTCCCTTCTTTCCTCATTTAAACCAATGTAAACTCTTTACAATGAAATTTCCATTCACAATCTGAGATTGCTCAAGAAGTTCTTATGGTCTGTAACACTGTCAAATCTTACTTGGAATGGACTGTGATGGCAATTCAAGTCTGCTTAGCTCAAGGAGTTGACTCCTCTGGGAATTGAGGTGCATATTTTGGAATGAACTGGGGACAGTTTATGGAACAGGTATTGGGGTGCACAATGTTCATAACATTCCTGCTACTATTGCACCTCCTATAGAAGCATTTGATATTGGAGCTATCAAAAGGGAATCCCATTCATTTTATTTATGTTGAGCTGTGATCTAAAGGGATTATTGGAAAGGACCATGCAATGCCATCACATTGCATCCTACAAAGTCCAAGGCCGCAAAGCATGAAATGCAACTCAAAAGTGTATCATTGCAACTGTGCTTGGAAACATCAACAAAGCTGACCTTGATAACAAAGAAATTTACATCATTCACATGATATCTCATACTCTTTCTAACCAAAGGTTCTAAGTTTTACTCACTATCATTCACTGATTGACTTCAATTAATAATTTCTGGTCAATACTTCCATTATATATATGCCAAATTAAATTTTTACTCTTTTGATAAAACATTACATCTTAACCAAATTTGTTCAGCTACTTCTACTTGCTAAAGAATACATTGAATACTGTATATCCCTATTTTTGCTTGACTTATCTGTGACTGGGGGCTATGTCAGGAATTTTGACATTGGGCTAAGAAGCCAGCACTAAAATATGTTGCATGATTCATTGAGATAGAAATCCTTTGTCAAGACAAAGGAAGTATTTACTCGAAAGTATGATAGACTAGTGGAATTAGGTAGAAGTATCTAGAAAATAGCTACTAATATGTATATAAGAGAGTTTTGACATTGTACAAATCTATCTATCTTTTACTTGACTTTACTCAATTATTGTGTGTTAACCCTAAGTTTTTGCCTTGTCCCAAGTTCCACAGGGGTCCTGTGCAACACACTAGTGCCAGTGAGATATCTGAGCAGCAAGTTAATATATTGAGAGAAGTGCTTGTATTGAAGCCTACATAATTACTTGAGTTCACTAATTAGGTTATTGAGTTTGTCTCTATTTCCTTAAGAAGTAAAACCCAATCTCCAACAGTATTTTGGACATTATTGTCCATGGACATTCCCGAGAGGAACTGTAGGAGATGGTTTATATTTCAGATAATTGCTGGGTGCATTTTGATTGCTGCATTCAGTACTTTACCATCCCCCACACAGTCCATATGGACTCCACTGGACTTGCCTATATACTGAGTGTGTAAAGGTAGAACAGAGTCCAGTGGATTCCAGTGGATTCCACTGCACTTTAGTATTGCAGCCGTTGTCTGCCCGGCGCTCCGCTATCCTGTCCTCGCCTGTCGCCCTGTCTGTCCTCGCCCTTGCCGCCCCCTGGCCCCGCCCTCGCCCCGCCCTTGTCCTTGTCCTGCCGCCCCTGTCCGTCCTGTCCCTGTCGCCTGTCGCCCCCTTTCCTCGCCCCTGGCATGCCCTGCCCTGCCTCTCCCTTGTTGTGCCTGCGCCCTGCCCTGTTGCCTTCATGTCCTCGCCCCTGTTGCGCCTGGCCCCTCGCCCGCTGGGCGCTGCGCCCTCGCCCCTGTCGCGTCTGCGCCCTCGCCCCTGTCGCATCCACGCCCTCATCCTCATCCCTGTCGTAAGTCCACGTTCACGCCCTCGCCCCTGCCGCCCGCGCCTGTTGTCGCCCTGTTGCAGCCGCCCCGTGTCCGCATTGTTGTCCCTGTTGTCCCCGTCCCTGTTGGCGCCCTGTGTTGTCGCCCCTGCTGCGCCCACGCCGCTATCCCTGTTGCGCCCCGCCCCCGCCCCCGCCCCCTGCCCCCGCCCCCGCTCCCCGCCCCCGCCTCCGTCCTCATCCCTGCCGCCCCTGTCCGTCCTCGCCCCTTGTCGCGCCCACGCCCACGCTATTGTCGTTGTCGCTGCATCCACGTCCGCTGCCTCGTCTCGCCCCTGCCATCCACGTCCTTGTCCTTGTCCCTGCCGTCCGCGTCCGTCTCATCCCTGTTGCAGCCGCCGTCCGCCCTCATCCTCGCCCCCGGTCGTCAACCTCTGTCACGTCGGGTTGGCTGTCGCTCTGGCTCCGACCGACGAGGTGGTGGTGGTGGTAGTCGGAAGAAAGGTTGGGGTCGTTCATTTGATGGTTGTCGGGCCGATTGGTCGATGCCAGGGCACGCTGTGAGCGCCATATGCTTGTGAAATTTGACCCCGCGAACTGAACAAAATACAAAATTGTATCCATAGGGAGGCATTGCTCCCTAGTGTATTTAACTATTGTTTCATTTAATTGTCATTTCATAGAGTTTATTTCCATTGATTTTACTCTTTTATTTTTGCAATTAATATTAATAACTAATGATCATACTTTGGATATTGTGTTAATTATTGCATCCAGTGGACTCAGTGGATTCAACTGGACTCCACTGGACTCCACTGGACTGTGCTAATAAATATATTATTTGTTGTTGTTCAGTGAATATTTAAGCCCCAGTCCAGTGGACTCCAGTGGACTCCAGTGGACTTGACTGGACTCATAATCCACTGGACTGAGACTGGACTGAAAATTTGGCAGAAGTCCAGTGCAAGTCCAGTGGACTCCAGTGGACTGCAGTCCAGTTCCAGTCCAGTGGAGTCCAGTGGAGTCCATATGGATTGTGTGGGGAAAGGAAAGACCTCAACAGTAAGCAACACTTCACCCTACCAAGAAGTAGTCTCGGGTATAGCGAAGAACAATGTGGAACAGTAAAGGATGATGTGGGACAGTGAACGACACTTCACCCTACCCAAGAAGTAGTCTTGGGTATAGCTGGCACAATGTGGGACAGGGAATGACACTTCACATTACCCAAGAAGTAGTCTCAGGCATTGTGTTGTCAGCAAGGCAGGCAGAGGGGAGGAAGGAGATAATGGGGGAAAGGAAGCAAGAATAGAATTGGCGCGGGAATTTGAAAATGCGCACAGACCAAGTTTTCACGCCACATTGGAGTTAGCGGAGTTTGAACGTGACTTGGTGATCACAACCGTTTTGCCTCCGCTTTCCCCTTCCTCACCACCTACGCCAGGGGATATTCCCCTGTCATTGGTGGTCAGCTCGTTGTTGACAGTGGCACCCAGGGACTGTTGCCCTTGAGTGACTACTGAGAGACAGCAAGCTCACACTCTTGCCGCCACACGATCTCCCCCGTTGCCGCCTTATGCCCCACTGTCACTTGTGCGTGTCCCATCACCAAGTCGTCAGCACATCCTTTTTCCTTTTTCCTTTGCCTCTGCTCTCTCTTTCTTTCCTCCCCATGCCAGGGGATATCCCCTCGTTATTGCAGTTTACTCCTTGTCGTTGACAGTGGCACCCAAGGGACTGTTTCCTTAGGTGACCACTGAGAAACGACAAGCTCCTAATGGAGCGCCCCTGTTGTCCTCACTGTCTCATCATCATCAAGTTCTGTCACCTTCACTGGCATAACCTTTCTCCAGACGTAATCCACGTGAGTTTTCTATTGTGGCCAAGGAGATATCATTCATCCCTTACTGATTGAATCTCCACACCCTATTTAAAAGTTTTCAACCTGAGCACTCCCAGTTCGTCACCATGGATGAGCGCACAACCCACAGTCACCGCCCTAGTGTGCATCTTCAAGCTGCAACAGAAGCAGATGCAGGTGAACTGCCTTCACCCATTACTTGAGCACTTTGAGCTGCTGCAGCCGGCCCCTCCCAGGTAGCAGCACCAGCATCTGTGGGGCCTCCAAGGCAGCACCAGCTGGTTTGCTGATCACAACTTCAACAAAAGCCCCCTAAGAACACACCCAAAAAAAAAGGAAGGTTAGCTGGTGAGATCACTATCTCTGGTCCGCACCTTGTTTGCCAATGCAACAATACAACTTCTGGTATGTCATCTGGTTACTTCATATGTATTCACGCTAATTCACCCTGCGTATAGCTGAAAATCCCACGGCAGGTTGGGTCAGACTTCAGGCAAAACACAGCTCAATGAGAGCATCAGTAAGTATACTACATTTATGCTTCTATGTGATGACAACTAATACATTGATTTAGTCCCTGACCCTGACCCACTCTTTGGTGGTGTGAACAACCGCACAGATCTTGACTATACTCTGTCAGATGCAGAAGGTGACACCAGGAATGTTTCTTGCCTATCGCCAGTGACAGCAAGGAGCCTGAGCATATTGAATTACCTCCATCCAATGAGGAGGAGGCTGTTGAGTCATCATCAAATGAGGATTCTAACAGCACATATATCAACGCCGCAACGCAGATGGCAATTGACAAGCTTGCTTGGCCAGCTGGCACCTCTGCAGGGTGTAGGGACCTCATCATTGCACAAGTCACCAAAATGTTCCATTCTATGCCTATGAATCCCAGCTGACTGATAACGAGGCAGAGCTCCATGAGTGTATCAAGGGCCTCAGACAAGATGTTCAAGAACGCGATCTTTGCCTGGTCAATTGTCAGGATTGTGAGTGTGATCTACAGGATGAAATTATGGCACTCACAGATCAACTCACCGCACTCAAGACAGAGTTGACGTCATTGAAGGCTGTCCTTTCCACCGTCGCTGGCACTACATATACGCCTCAAAGTTGGCAGTAGAAACACATCTAGTTTTAATCACACCAATACAAATCTGATTTGTTGCACTATTGTCTACCATCATCATTGTCGTGCTGTTTTTTCTCTGCTCCGCCCATCTCTCTATCTCCTCAACTTGTCTCGTTTCCTTTGTTTGAGACGAGGAACCCTGTAAATGGTGTCTGAGTAAAAAAAGTTGTAAAGGCGCAAATACAGTGATATGTTTAGCGCGGGTGACTTTGTAATTGCCCAATACACAACACCCAATCAAATATTTATATTGATCAGTTTGATCTGAGGGTAAGCTTTAAGGCTTATTACAATAACTAATTTAGCAGAGTACAGACTTATACAATCACTCTTGGGGGATCACTAGTAGCTAGAGAACTCTTTTAGACAGGCGAGTACACACAAGGCACTTGAATAGTAAGGGTGATCTCTCTATATGAGGGCGATCACCAATATCAAGGGATCACCAATATCAGGGATCGCTTTTGGGGGCAAGTGTACATGGGACACCTAACAGATCTCTTTATAAACCAAAACTCAAACTATCAAACACTATAAACAATCACCCATATTAACACGTAGCAGATCCTTAGTTCCTATAAGCAACTGGGCACACTAGTCCACAGTCCTTAGTTTACTATAGGCAACGTTCTGAAACAGTTGGATTTCTCTGACAGTTGTCCCTAGTTACATGAGTGATCACTAGCCTTTATAGGGTTCCCACCCTACTTAATAATCCCCAGGGCAGTCTTACTATAGGCTACGCTGAACAGTTGGAGTTCTCTGACAGTCTGCCCTAGTTACTATGAAAACTGCTAGCCATATAGGGTTCCAACCCATACTTAACAATCCCCAGGGCAGTCCACAGATGACTTAT